>WYDI02029680.1:0-11239 GCA_009867235.2 Psittacus erithacus
TTAAGGCCAGGTTGGACAGAGCCTTGGGTGACATGGTTTAGTGTGAGGTGTCCCTGCCCATGGCAGGGGGGTTGGAAATAGATGATCTTAAGGTCCTTTCTAACCCTAACTATTCTATGATCCTATAGAGGTCAACTCAGGAAGAGGCATGTTCAAAGTTCCTTCCCACCCCAGGATTAAAATACATTATGATACTTCAGATTAAGAAAAAAAAAAAGCCAAAACAAACAAACCCAACAAAATAAACCTAAATGTATGTAATATACCAGAGAACTAAGTAGCATTAAGTGCTGCAGGCTGACAGACTCAAGCACAAGGGTGATCTGAGACTTGCAGACCCTAAGCCAGTGGAAGCTGAAAGTTTTGCAGATGTGATGTGGTCATTCTCCATTGACGTTGGTGGTCATGCTGTTATCACAGCACTGTTCCCACAGCTGTCACTGGAGTGATGTTGGCAGAGCCTCTGCTGGGAGACATCTGCCTTGCTCTTCTAACTGGAGTTGAAATGCTATGATGACAGCTGCACAGAAAGTGCAGAAAAGGGAAGACAATAGAAATCTGAAAGAAATACTGAAGATATAAATGGAAGCAACTATGCTAACCACTGTCAAGATTCAGACCGGAATTCCACAGAAGTTAGAAAATGCAGCTACAGAGGTGTAATTTTTATTTCAGCTACAGTGCTGTAAATCTGGGATTAGGTTAGGTGAATCTGTATTAATACCAATGCAATCAGAATTTGCCTTGGATCCCTAAAGCAATTTTAATTCGCCTCCCTTGTCTATTTATGATACAGTAGCTCTTCACAGCAGCATGCTATGATCACACAACATACACATGATATTTTATGGAAATGTTATGAAAGAAGTTGATCACTGAACATAACAGCTTGCAGTCAACTTCTATGAACATTGAAAGAAGAGAGGTTGCTTTCAGTGCACTCTGATTTGTTGTTTTTCTTTGGAAGGATAGTAATGATGCACCAATTTTTATCTCTAAGCAACATCCACTGTCCTGGCAGTTAAAAAAAAACCTATTACAACATACAGAAAATGGTATTTTTGTCAAGAACACCATGTCTATTTTTTTCTATTGTTCTGTATATTAAGCCTTACCCACACTTATGTGTAACTTAGTCCCAGTGGAATAGCTATTGTAACTGGTATGTATTTGTTATAAAGACTTGGAACATAACAAATACTTTCAAGAGCACATACATAAACTAGAGGAGCTCAGAGAAACACGAACTATTCTGCTAGATTGCCTAAATCATGAAGCATTGTTCAAATAGAACAGCTGAACCCCTCACATACTAAATTGAACAAGCGCTTTCCACACACATACTTTTCAGGTGCAAGAGATTAAAATGTAGCCCAAGGTCTGGCTATCAGCTGTATGTCAGTTGAGGCCTAATGCAAAAAAAGCCCATCTCACTCCATTGCACTTACAGCTCAAGTGTTAAAAGAATCTGTACACTGGGGCATCCTTGCCTCTGTGTTTGCTACAGACTAGATGGTGCTGGAAAAGTGGACTTTTGAGGGACACACAACTTGAATCTGCATGACTTAGAACAGATGGAGGATATGAACAGCCTGCTGTGTATGCGACATTACCTTACCTAACTGTGTGGCAACATGCCAAATGTGTGGGTGTCCTGGCCCTCAAATACACAAGGAGAAGGAGTGTTACTTTTACAGGCATAATACCTTGTTGTATTTTCATGTAATGAAAGCATTTGGTTTCCTTCATTTTGGGGGGCTGGGGCTTGTATACCATGCACAATGATACAAACATATGCCATAATATATAGTAGTAGCACTCCTCCACAAAGTCCTATTTTTTTCCAGGATGCCAAAGTAGCTGTGGCTGAATACCTGCACATAACAAAACTATTTAGTCACAAAGTTAATGTATGGGAAAGTATGCAAAAGCACAGGGGAGACAGTGAGAGAGTTTGCATAGACTTTCCTCTGTCCTAAAAAAGTATTTAGAATTTCCTGCAGCAAACATGAGTAATAAATAGATGACATAGTCAAAGAAAATAATAAATCCATCTATAATCAGATCTACATTACAAAATTATGTAGTAGTAGGTACTTATGGTTATCCCATTTTGTAAGTGTTATAAACAAACGACTGAAACCCAATTTTTTTAAAAAAATGCAATTTTAATTAGGGTAAGAAGCAATAAGCAAAACAGCGCTGGGTGCGTGCACAGAGCCTCCCCTAGCTCCATCACAACGCACACCGAATTTTTTAAAAGCCCCGCCTTTTATATCCGTGTCTGGACCAATCTCCTTTTGCCATGTAGTCTTCCTGCTTTTCTTCCATTCGGCCATCCGAGTCGCCAAGTTCTCCCATTGGTCCCATGTTTGTTAATGGTTCTGTTTCTGAGCATCCACATCTTCCTACTGAGATCTGGCTTGGATTATTTCCAGAAGCTCCTTTATAGTTTCTGTTCTCTATACCCAATGGGTTTGTTGTGGTGGTGTTCCTGTTTTGTGAGGGTGACTGTGTTTTCTACTCCAGTTTCTCTCCTCACATCCAGGAGTTAAGTCCAAAGAGCTGCAAAAAAATCCCTGAGGTGACAGAACAGGATCCTGTTCCCTAGATATGAGAGTTCTTGCTGTTTTCTGGCTGTTCTCAACAGAAAGCCCTAATCTATGTGTCAGCAAATGTAACAATGAAGATGCTGCTATTTTCTCAGGATAATGTAACTTGCTTTGGTACCCTAAATGTGGATTATGCTTATTTTTTCAGTTACAGAATTTGTGCACAGCTTCCTACAGTAACTCCTTCACATTCACCTATGTACTCCCCAAGGACAGAGCCCCTGAGCTTCAGATCAGGTCATGGACCAGCTCATGTCTGCCTTCAGTTTGTTTATCACCATGGAACGTCAGCAACAGCAGCAATATCAGGCAAGAAAAAAAGTGGAAGCCTCAGCAAAGGTGAGAAGTCTTGGCAGTATTAACTGAGAAAAGAAAAATTAAGAAATGCTATAATCTAGCAGTGGCTAAACATCAGAGACTTAATTCAAGATCCTTGGACATGACAGAGGTGTTACGGGACTGCACAGATAATCAAACATACACAGAAAAGAAGAAACAAAGGAGTTAACTTGAGAGCAAAATGCTTGTGAGCAATGAGACCTTTTCTGTTTCAAAGGAAAATTCCATGCCTTCCCTTCTGGTTGGCCTGCCTTAGCGGATATGCTTTTGGAGTACAGCATGTACAGTGCATAAGCAACTACTGGCATTCATGGTTGGCTTCCAAATCATCAGTGCTTAAAAATATGAAGTGCAAACTTGGCTCTCTCTTCTATCCTGGGTTTTGCTATTGTTGTTACTGTTGTTCTCGTTGTTGCTCTGAAACAGCATTTGCTCACTTCAAAAAAAAATACCTAATTTCAACTCGGATGCATTTCTCCTTTATTCAGTCAAAATGCTTTTTGTTTCTTTCTGATGACTGTGGCAGTTGGCAGTTTCCTGTGAAGAATCAGTGATGTAGCTGACTGTGCAAACCAGCATTTCTCCTGAAGACATTAAATATCATCCTAGACCACCCCATGAGCAATACCAGAAGGAACACCTCCACTAGCATAAATACATAAATACTGTCCTGCCCAGGTACTGGAGGATCTGTGTAAAACCTGCTCTAGAAAATGTAACTAAACTGAGTGACAAGCAGGAATCAACCTGAGAACTTCAGGTTCATCATGAGCGATCATCTCTCCTAATTAGCAAAATATTTACTGTTATCCATGCACTCTTCCTAAAATATCTCGTCAGAATTAAAAGAGATAGCTGTAGGTATTGTCTATATTATTCAAGTATCTGTATGTGCTAATGACAGCATAAGACAGTCAAGATGGCCAGCAGTAGAAACTTTCAGTGTGAATGAAGATGATCACTATTCAGAGCCAAGCAGCAGGTCAGTATGTCCTTGGACATGGATAATGCAAACAATGTGGAAATTTTCAAGAATGGGTTGGTCAGAGCAGCTGTGCAAGGGTAAGAAAACTGCTTTCACCAGAGCTGTGGAGAGAAGAAACACAGGGGCGGGATGACAGGAGGGAGTAAAGCTCAACGAAGAGACTCTTTCACAGCCAAAACCAGCTTCTCAATGTAGCTGTAATCTCCTATGCCAAAAGATTCACATATACCATGGCTGCAGTTTTGGTAAGTTACACATGCCAAGCAAGGAAGGCAGACAAAGTTTTTTCAACTTTTATGCCTATGTATAATTATAAATATGTCTCCATACAGTAGTATTTTTGATTATTTCAGTTATTCAGTATTCAGAAAGTATAGGAGAACTGGAATAGGTTGTCCTTCTCTCAGCTCTAATAGTTACTCTTTTTCTCCTTCCTAGTAGTTGGCCAGCGCCGTGTTTTGGTTTTAATCTGAGAACAATGCTGACAACACACTGATGTTTTAGTTGTTGCTAAGTAGCACTTACCCTGATCAAAGACTTCTCAGTCCCTCATGCTCTGTCAATGAGGAGGGGAAGCCAGGGGGAAGCAGAGATAGGACACTTGACTCAAACTGACCAAAGAGGTATTCAATACCACAGCACTTCATACCCAGTATATAAACTGGGGGCAGTTACCCAGAAGGCCCAGACTGCTGCTCAAGTCGGGCTGCTTATCGGTCAATGAGTGGTGAGCAACTGTACTGTGCATCACTTATGTTTATTGGGGTTTTCTCCCTTTGCCCTTTTAGTTTTATATTCTCTCTCCTTATCATTTCCCTTATCATTATTATTATTGTTATTAGTTGTATATTATACCTTAGTTACTGGACTGTTCTTATCTCAACCCATGGGGTTTACACTCTTTCGATTCTCCTACCCATTCAGCCAGGAGCTTGGGGGCAGGAAAGCACAATGAGTGAGCAGCTGCGTGGTTCTGAGTTACCAGCTGGGTTTAAACCACAACATAGCTATAAAAACACAAAGCAGAGTATCAGAAGAAAACATGTGTGTCCAACTGACTTCACAAGCACATCAGAAAACCTATGGTATTCTATTAGCAACAAAGACAGAAAGTTCACAGCCTCAGTTATTTCTTCAGACCTACCTTCATTTCACTTCAGGGCACCTGTCCAATGACACTATCTCTCAACCAGTCATTCTTGCAGAGATGACCTCTTGCTAGTAAAAATGACCACACCATGGAAACTAAACCTTTCCTTGTGAAGTTAAGAAGGGTTAGGTGGACAGACAATACTCTCATAGAACTTATTCACTTTGTCATAGGGCTTTAGAAGAAAAAAGGATTATAGGATGCATTGGTACAGATCACCAACAAAAAAACTAGCTCATATCAGCCTGGCCTTCACTTCAGTGAGACCAGTGGAGACTTGCCAATGAAAGCCCTCTTGCCCAATTTGTTTTTGGGAAAACACATTACAATAGGAAATGTGTCAGCTAATACAATGTTATATATAGTGTTGCCCATACTGCAGGAAAGAACAGTAATGTTAAAACTGCATCGAATTAGCTCAGAATTAGCCTGTGAAGTGGTTGAAGAGAAACATGAATAAAAGTATCATCCCCCTTTCTGTTCCTACTTGAAACTTCACTGTAGCATGGTTGAAAACACATATGCTCTTTCTCACTGTGGGGAAGAGCCCAAAATGCCTCATGTCTGAAATGTTCAGACAACAGTCTCATCTGTTCCGTACTTATTAGTTGCTTGACTCTAATAAGGTTGTTATTAAAACAACCCAGTTTAATCTCTTTCATGCTGCACTGGCTTCATGTCAAATAATGTTTATATAAATAATATTTGAGCCATGGGAAACTTGCAGGATGTTTTGTCAAAGTCCTTGTAGCATTTGTCTCAGGAATTGTTAAGACATATGAAGACTATAAGAAATTCTAAATAAATTGCAAATTCATGAAAAAGTTTTTCTCTTCAGCAATAGGTTACACTTTTCTTGTACCTGGATTTAAACACACTTCATTCATTCCCACTTTTCATCATAGATCCTGTGGACTGTGATCCCAGGATTTCTTCAGTTTTCCAGTCTTAACAACTCTACCCACCAAAGATTTTCCAATTTTCTTCAGAATTTCCCTTTTTCCTTCCTCTCCAAAGTCCTTGCTGAAAGCCTTCAACAAATCAAATGCTTGGCAGCAACTTCTTTTATCTTCATTTTAAAAATCTGTCATCTATGTTTCTGTAGCATGATATTTCAAACTAGTGTAGCAGAGTGATTTATAAGCTTAGAGACTGCTTTATTTGACCTCCTTCACCTTGAAAGGACATGTAAAAGGAAAGAGAGATTCATCTTCTGCCATTCGATGAGCTCCCAAGCTCCTTTTCATTGAGAACAGGACACAATCATTTATCCTGAGTAAAATATTGCTGGTTACACATGCTCTGCTCTCTCTATAATAAATTGTGTTTTAATTTAAGGGGTTTTTTCACAATGTGTTCAAGTTAAATAAAGTAGCTGGTAAAAACTTCCAGTGCTTTAATTTTTTCCCTTCACTGGTGACTTGCCAGAGCATCAATACCTGGTTCTTCCTTCATGACATTTTACTTTGACACTCACATGGTCAAACAAGCTAAAAATAGAGGAACCCAACGTTTCTTTTCTGCTTCGTAATCTAGATGGAAATTATGCAGTGGTGCAAAGGGGGTTCAGAAGTTTTGAACAAATATATCTTTAATACAGCATGGCATCAGTACCAACAACAGTCTGACATAATGAGTCATGTTGTGTTACTTTCAATGGAGTAAATGAGACTTCAGTCATAGGTGTTAATGTGATCTTCCCAATGTAAAGTGTTAAACCATTTAACATGGTTTGTGGTTTTAAGTACAGAGAGCTTAGCCTGCTCAGTCACATGGCAGCTGCACTAGAAATTCATGCCAAAGCTGGGAAGTGTATTGATTAGTACGTACAAGAACAAAACAAAAAGCATTTGGAAATTGAAGTCAAGTGGTTAAACAAGACTAACAATCAAAATCTGTCAGATCCCCTTTCCTAAATACAGGTTATTCATTTAGAATCCATTATGCTATCCAGAAGTCCTTCTTAGCACACAACAGGAAAGATTTAATTCTCTTATTCATCTCTTGGTTCATGACTGTAGAAGTAAAGACTGATTTGCTTCTTCTGATAATAAACATAGATAGGGAAAGGGGAAAGGGTGAGAGAGTGAAAAGCAGAGGAGGTGTAGCTGTTGCTGAACATTTCCGGTTACAAGACAACTGAAAAATAGTTTGGAGTAGCCAGTCACCCCTGGTAACCGCTGGCCTGGAGCCTGATTGCCTTGCCTGATACCCTATGTGATAGCCCCTGCTTGGCCAAGTCGGATCTCCTTCCTTCTGCTCATCATCTCACATTTAGTACAGCAGCACAGACCAACTCAAGTGAGGTCTGAGTTGGTCTGTAAGCATAAAAGCTGAGTGACAAAAAGAGAGATTAAAAATGAGATAATAAGGAGAAAGAAAGAGATGCAGAGAAAAGGCAAGGCAGGACCTTGCTTTTGTCAGGTTGCTGGTTTGTTTGGAACAGCCAGGTACTCTCTCATGTTTGACGGCCTGGGTCTGGCAGAAGCTGCCCAGTGGAGGGAAGAATCAACCAGTGACTTTTCCTCAAGAAGTCTTTCAGAAACCTCTTTTATCATAATGGTTCCCACTATTTTGCTTTTTAAAGGTTCAGCGAGGGATGTGAGACCAAACAGGCCATCCCTTCTTTATTTCACTCACCTCCTTGCATCACTAATTTCTCACTTCACCCTTTCCTTATATGTCACATACCATCTTCATACCACCCTTGACTGGATCTGGAAGACCTCTCTGAACAAGTGATTGTTGTCTCAATTTCTTAATCCTTCCACTGTCCTTAATTCTTACAACTAACTGCAGCACTTTATGAACTCTTACTGACTTCTCAGAGATGATTTTACAATAGACATGGATTATAAAATTATCACAAAGGTAAGAAGAGTCAACAAGTAAATAGCAAATTGTGCTTAATTTCAGCCAGGGATGCTTACTGGAATGTGAGTTTCCATCAGAGCAATAAATCCCCTAATAAGGCAGGGAGGAAACTAAGAATCCTGATCTAGCTGTCACAGATAAATCTGATTTACAGTCCAGGAACTTCAGACTTCAGGATTTCCACCAACCACTAAAAAGATCAAAACAACCCATCCAACCCTTTAAGCTGAGGTTGAGTCTTTCTCCATGGCAAATGTGCCCAATGTTTCACAACACATTCTCTCAGAGATGGCAGTTAGCCACCTGGCAGTCAGTCTTATGAAAGGGATTTTCCTTTTAATTATAAAAATATCCACAAAAATTCCTCCATTGCCTATCATCCTGTTTCCACAATACAGTTTAAAATGATTTATGAAGGAGTAAATTAACACATTCTTACTATGGTCATTATAGCTGTAGTTGATTGGGCAGCATCAAGCACTGCATTTTGTAGTTTAGGTACCAGAATCATTCATTTTACCTGATTTACACTGATGACATTCAGTGCTGCCACTCTTATGATACAGCAACTTGTCAATGCCAGCTATTTAGTTTTGTAAAGCCATTGCCCCAAATTTATTAGTGATGGATCTTAAATGGCAATTCAGGCCTGAACAGTTATATTTTGGGGGCGGTGAACATCCTTGAAACAGGCTTACATTAATGTCTTGCATCTTGCAGTTGGGCAGACTAGGAACACTCATACAGTGAGCAGTAGTTGTTCAGCTGAGCTTTGCAGCTGGTCCCTTCTGCTACAACCAGAAGAATGAAATATTTGGATTGTCGTAATATAAAAATAATGAAGAGGACTGGATCTAGAACTAAAGCTGGATTTTCCTCTTGCTTCAATGCATGGTTATACATAGACACAGATCAGTGCCTGCAGTTGCCTGCATCAATTTTACTATTGACTTCAGTAGCTCTATGGCTGGTCTTCTCTACACTAGGGGGTGATTGACTAGTTATTTAACTAACTAGTTTAAGCAGCATTAACAATAATCTCAGCAGTACCCAATGGATTTTCTGCTTTAAATATACTGTGCACTTCCCTATTTATAGTAAACACCAGCAGTGGGATTCATCTGTCCAAATATAGATTCTGCATTGTAGGTGTCTGTATCTGAGTTAACTGTCTAGGCTCCCTTTATAGTCAAGGAAACAGACCTTCTGAGGTCAGAGCTCCTCTCACCCCATTTCCGATAGCTAAAACAGATTAAATGAATCACCTTCATTTAGGTGATTGATAGAATAGAAAGGCCTATTTCTGTCCATTTGCTATGGAGTGAGTCTTGACAACTGGCAACGGTATACATGCCTACACTGTAGAGGCTACAACAGAGAGAGATACTTCCTGCCCTAAAAGTAATACTTGAAAGCTGCGGCCATCAAGCAGCTCCTATGTTTCCTCAGAAGAAGAATTTACCACTTTGCTGCCTTGCAATAATGTTAGCCTCTATCTCCTACTTGTTTCATTTGAAAGCAGGGCATGTTCAAGAATGGTATTTTAGACCCACCCTTCTTGCTGGCTTTCACTCTTCTTTCCATAGTTTCAAACTCCATGGTCTCATTTTACTGGCCAAGGAGGTAATGAGCTATTGAAATGAAACAGTGCTGCTGTGTATCTGGTTGAGGAGATCATTGTTGAGCAATGTAACATGCTCTTATCCTTTGTCCCCAGAGGACTGAGCAAACGTTTTGTGAGGCAATCCCATTTACTGCTGATGCCAATGCCAGGAAATGAACAATCTGTGTTAGCTTTTGACTTTTAAAAACAATGGGCTGGATGCAATGCCCTCTGAAGTTACCAGGAGTCTTGTTCTTCCTTTGTTTTCAAAGGGCATAGGGTCAGGCTCAACACTATAAGTTTGTTTTGCTTTGTTTCTATACTTTAATGAGAAATGAAAGTCAAAAGCAGGTGTAGTTGTGACTATGAGAAGTTGACCCATATGGCAAGAGCAGAATGTCATTTTTAAAGAAACAACTATCAATTTTTCTAGTTAAAATTGCTGTACTAATAGCAGATGGAATTTTTTTACCACACATGTTGTAGCTTAAGGTTTATATAGGAGATAATTGGCCTCTACTTTATAAAATCTAGACATACAACAATTTTGTTACAAAGTTCTTGCGATGCTTTTAAAGAGGAATTTCCCAAATAATGTCTGTATTGCTGATAAATAATTTGTGTGCTAATTTTTCCTGGTCTGATGATATTTTATGTAAATATTTATAAGGCTTCTATCACTCATATGCCTCTTTCCTCCATTTTCCCTCTCTCTGTGTGAAACCTCCTTCTGAGGACCATGCATAACTCACATCATCTCCTTAGATTACAGGCAAGTAGTCAAGTATAACTGCCATAAGCTCTCTCTCAAGAGGCTTTCTTATGCATGGAAACATATATAACATCTTCATAATCTAACATCTTTATAATCTAACATCTTTCTTAGCATCTTTAGCACCTTTATTGTAATATGGAGGGGTGATGGAGTAAACTCTTATCAAGTTTGCAGATGACACCAAACGGAGGGTACCAGTTGGTGCACGGCAGGGCAGGGCTGTTCTCCACAGTGACCTATATAGACTGGAGTAATGGATCAACCTAATGAAACTCAGCAAGGAGAAATGAAAAGTCCTGTACCTGAGAAGGAATAATCCCCACAATTATACAGGCTGGGTACCAAGTAGCTGGGGAGCAGCTCTGTTGAGAAGGACCTGGGAATCATGGTGGGCAGTCAGCATGAGCCAGCAACTTGCCTGGCACCAAGGAAAGCCAACAGCATCCTGCGCTGTTTCAGCAGAAGCATATCCAGGAAAGTGATACTCTCCCTTTACTCAGTGCTTGTTAGACCACATCTAAAATACTCTGAACAGTTCTGGACTCCCCAGTACAAGAAATTCACTAATATGTTGAAGAAAGTTCAGCAGAAGGCTAGCAGGATGCTCAAGGGTCTGCAGCATTTTTCCAGGAGGGGAAGGCTGTGGAAATGAGGGCTTGTTCGACCTCAAGAAGTGATAGCTTTTAAGGGACTGTCCTGAGTTCAGCAGTAGCAGTCATTTTTTTCCTTCTTAGTAGCTGGTGCAGTGCTGTGGTTTTGACTTTCAGCCTGGGAACCGCGCTGATAACACCAATGCTTTTAGTTGCTGCTCAGTAATGTTTACACTGACCAAGGACTTTCTGAGTCTCATGCTCTGTCAGGGAGGAAGGGAAGCCGGGAGGAAGCAGAGACAGGACACCTG
>WYDI02029681.1:0-30366 GCA_009867235.2 Psittacus erithacus
TCAGCAGCTTATCACTAAGGGCTTTGCGCCAATGGGCAGCTTGTTACTGAGGGCAACTAAACACGGAGCAAGTGTGAATCGGGTATAAATAACCCCGTGTAACTGCAATAAAGTGGCAATCGCTTGATCACATTGATTGTCTCTGCGTTGCCCGTGACGCCAGCGTCAACAGTCATATATTTTAACTTGTTCAAAATTGTTAAAGATTACTATTTAAAAAAATAAAGTTGCAAAATTGCTTAGTGAAACTTACATTTTCAGTGTCTTGAGGTTTTACAAACCCCAAATTTCTCTTTTGCATCCTACCAGTTAATGAGGAATTATGTTGATTCATACCAGTCTTGTGGTGTTTTACAGCTTCTTTCAGCTGTTCTCAAGTGAGCACATATATGTAAAAGTTTATGAACATAAAATTGCAGAGAAAGTTAACTTCACTCATTCATTCTTCTGGTTTGAGTTTTGAACAAAAACCAACTGACTGTAACCTGAACTATTTGCCTGTTTGTTTCAGCCCATGATAGCAAAATTCAACTTCTTTATAAGATGAAAAATGTGATGAAAATTGAACACCAGATTTTTTTCTTACACTTTTTTTTAATTTCCATTGCAATAAGAAATGACAGTAATCATATATGGTTTTTTTTTAAGTCTACAATGGAATTCAATATTTGTATTTTATGCCTGTTCTTTTAATTATTTCTTCCTTTTTTCACATATTTTATTTAATAAGATTTCACTTCTTTGTTTTCTTTCCCATCTTGGTTAGAGATAAATTTCTGGTACAGAGGAAACTACCAGCCATGCCTCATTAAGAATTCCCATGTTATGTTCATCCATCTGAAACTTTAGGGTCTCCCTAAAAATTATGCTGTCTCAATACTCAACAGAAACAGATAATGCTGGACACTTTGTGAGAGCTTTCTGCCCTGCCTGCCATAGCTTAGTCCAGTATACCTGAATGGGATACAATGATCTGGGGGCAAGTTGGTCTTTTTGCAACTGGAAAACTTTGCAGTTGCAAAGAAAGCAGGCAGATAAATGAATATTTAATAATGCTCCTTTGCAATGACCAAATGGTTGCCTATCATACAACTAGCTAAAGATGATTCAGTCTGCTCAGGCCTCAGTTTACCTGTATTTCTGGAAATTTGAAAAGCAAAAGCTTGTAGTTCTTAAGCTTTAAAACAGGTCTCAAGGAGAATGCTGCTCAGGTGTGAAGGTGAGAGCTGAGAGACTAAATTATATACTCCATAGATGATCCTATGACAAAGAGAATGGAGACGCCGTTCTAGGATTTTGAGATCTGATAATCCTCTGCCATCAGGGACAGGGATTTTGCATCAGGGAATATAGTTCATGCTGTTCATCTTTTGCTATCTGAGCTAATAACAGCATAATATTCTTGTCCCTATCAATGACTAATTACCCTGAATATTCCCACTCTGAGTGTGACCATTCAGCCAATTCCTTATCCAAAAAACAGTCCACCTTTCAGGTCTTCTCCTACAGTGGGTGGTTCTTAATTCTTTCATTGTACAAAAATACTCTAAACAGGGTGATATCTTAAGTCACTGTCTCTAGGTAGAGTTTGACTTTTTGTCTTCCTTTTTTTTTTAAAAAACTGTTTTTTCACAAATATCAGCTATTTTGGGGCTTGTCAGGGACTTTTCAGCCAGGACGTCTTCTTGCTTTCTCACCATATGATCCAGCTGCAGTTACTATTGACTGCTAAGAGGGCCCTTCTGTATAAGATTAACTGGGAGTGAAGTATGAACAAAATAATATTCTTAAGTAGGTAAATCTGCTTAAAAGAAGAAGGGGAAAGCCAGCCTGTACAGACAGCCTCTTGCACTACCAGCAGCTTGTTTTTTTTCTTGACAGCCCCCATTTTGTTTTCTCTGAGTTGTTTTAAACAGGAAGCAGGGGCCTTTCTCAGAATTGCAGTAAATGTAATTGAATTTCAAATGTTTTCAAACAAACAAACCATAGAAAAGTTGAGGATGGGGAAATATAAGTAAAGTTTTCTAAAATGTTGTTGTACAGGCAAACACATGTTTTGAGTTAAGTTGAGCTCATTTCTTAAAACAGTATTAACTTTGCGATGGCCATGACCAGCAGGCATATGGAGAATGGAGGGTGGTAGTGTTTATCGAATTACATCTAAAGAGGAAGAACATATATTTAGGGTCTTTTTTTTTCTTAGTATTTTTAGAAGGCAATCTGAAAAGGGCAAGTAGAGGCTGGGAGGGTTTATGTAAAGATCATATTGTTTTGGGGCTGGAAAAGCAGATTCTGCTTTTGTAAAAGAATGTCTTTTCAAGGTGACTTTTTATCTTTATTTCAGTTTAAAATGTGGTATCACTATGGAAAATCATGCTGAAAAGTTGTATCTGTTTTCCCTAAAAATTTTTGCTTATGATTTGGTGTTTGGGCATGATAAAGCCCCTGTGCATATGAATGTAAGTGAAGTTGGTTTTATGCTACATTGGCATTTCATAGCTACAGTTATAGTCCATACTTTTCTTTTCTGAAATCCATCCAGCAGCAGAGAATTTCTGCAATCCATGGATCACTGCAGTTAAATGATGTTTGAGCCAGCCCTTTGCCCAGTTCAGTTACATGCTTACAATAGAAGGTGCTTCAGTGATATGGAGTAATCATAAAAACTAGTCTTGAAGAGTCTAAGTAAAAAAGGCTTCCTGGGATCATATGCTCACAAGAAGTTGGTATGTCACATCTCTATCAATCTGTATTGCTGATGAAAAGCACTTGTAATGGGAGCAAATTCTATCTTTAAGTGATTTAGAAGCAATAAATGCAAACTTCCTACCTCCACTTTCCTCCTTTGCACTGCCCCTCTCCCACGTAAACCCATTTATGTTGTTTTAACTGAGTTTCAGAGTAGAAGCTTTCTTGGTTCACTTATGTGACAAGAGGACCAAACTGGCATGACTTCACTCACAGCTAAAGAAGGATCAGCCTGCATTTTCAGTGCTTTGTAATGTCAATGTTGATTCACCCCTCTTCTGCATGAGTGGAAAACAATGCTGTTACAGAATGCCTTGGTTTTATCTTTCTTTCCACTGGTGTAAATTGCTGCCTTCAGTGAAAGCCTAAGTAATGGAAGTTTTCATTCCACATCTATCATTTATCAACCATGAAACTATGAAAGACAAGATTTTCCTCACTCTTTCAATGAAGGACAAAGCTCACCTTATGCTGTAAGGGGAGCTGTGTGTGGGCTGGCAGCTGCCCCAGCAGAGCCAGCCCAGGCTGCAGCCTGTCCCTGCCATCCCTCTCACAGTGAGAAGCAAATTAAATGTTAGTCAAGCTCACACTCTGTCCAAGTTCTGTGTTGAAATGTTAACTTTAATTAAGGATGAAGAAATTTTGATTACTGGGGATAATAACAAAAGCAACTAATAATTTCTGCTGAAGTCATGTCACATTAAGTAAGAGAAGCAAGGTTTAGTAGCATCTGATACACAGTACTTACAAGGGAAAAAAAACAGATCAAGATAGGCTTTTTTTTTCTTTTTTCTCTGATCTCCAGTTTCATTATCTCCTTTATCAAACAACAAAGAAGATGGCAGAACACATTAAGCAAGTTTCAAGTTTTGGTTTGAACAAAATGGATTCTTTCTGCTCCACATCCATGCCCAGGCAGCATCTTTGGACAAGTTTTTCTTTATCTAGGAGGGGGATGAAAAAGGTGGAGGAGGGAATCGAAACACATACATGAGTTGTAGGTGACATACTTCTGCATGGCACATGTCCTCATACAGAGATATGAGCTGCCACAGTCAGTGCTATGCTTGTATCCACAACCCAGTGGCAATAACCTTACCAATGCGGCCATTAAAAAAAGCCCACAGAAGGTCATGTGTCTCTGCCCAAAATCATGGGTGGCTGTTCTGTAGAACACTGTTACTGAGCCAGGTTATATTTTAACCTTCTTCATCAACTTTCTGTAGCTTTTGAGGGAACAAATTCCAGGAAGAAGATATGGGCCACACCTGCTCATACCCCTATCAAAAGTGATGAGATTATCTACAATTCAAAACCTACATATTTTCTTCCCCTTGTAGGAGCTCAGCTTTAAATGTCCTCTATGTTCTGTCCTGGGGAGAACACAGCTTGGTCTTGCAAAAGCCCACTCCCCGGGCATACAGGGCAGCCCCTTATCCTTTTCACGTCTAGTCTGAAAGAAGGATGAAGTCCCAGAGAAGGTGAGGAAGGAACCTCGTGCTGCCAACCCAAGCACTCCTCCAGCTGGCATGCTGCAAGCAAAGTATGTAAGAAAGGGTCGAGAGTAGCATGCAGCCTCTCCATGTCTGGCTGTCTTCAGCTCAGAGTCTTCCTGAGCCACACAAGTGTGCTTGGTAGTTCTTGATGAATCAGGTGTTACTGTATTAGATTTTTTTAATCATTCTGTGAACCCATGATGGCCATCCGCATCCACAGCACTCCTTGGTAAAGATTTTCTCATCTAAACAATGTATGTTATTTCATGCAACTATTTCATACCTTTCACCCGGTTGTCTTTTGCTTTCTAGATTTATTGTATTCTTTTAAATTTGGACAACCAGACCTACATGCAGTTTTTGAGCCTCTAATACAGCCTAAATTTTTACAGTGTCATTATAATATTTATTGGCTTGCTCTTTCTTACCTTCTTATTAATTCTGAACATTCTTGAAACAAATAAATAAATAGATAAAAAGCACACCCACACACTACAGAGGAAAAAACCAGATAGACCATCAGTTTGTCTTGACAGGATGTTTGTGTTATGATTCAAGACATCAAATTGCTGCTTTATATCAAGTATCATCTGGCTTTGGCAAAAAAAAAAAAAAGAAACAAAACAGAAACAAAACAAACCCTCAGACAATCAAGCCCAGCCAGTCAACCAAAACTAATATATTTTAATCCTGTTGCTTATGTAATTTTTGTAATATTGAAATAACGTTTGCTTCAGGAGCTCCATGAAATATTTCCTGCTTGCACAATTATACTTTCTTTTTAAGCCAAGGAAAATATATCTTCATTCTAACATGAAACTCAGGTGCCATTGGCCTCTCCTTTCTTTTATGGATGACACTGGGCTCTGAAATCACCCTCTACCCTGCTGTGCTGAACAGGCGGGGTTTGTGCAAAACTTGTATGCACTTCTTGGTGTTTCAGTAGAATAAAGAAATGCCATATACTCAGTGAGAACTTTGCTGTTGATTTATTTGGGAGTAAGATTAGTGTGCCCTCATAAAGTTTATGTGATAGTTTGATTTGTGTTCACCACAAGTGCAAACTTTGGATTTCAATGGCAGAGCAAGCTGAGCACATCTTTAGGATGTGTGCTACCACAATAATGAGTTGTATGTTTTTTAAATCAGATCCTAAATATACCCATATTATTTCCAAACAACTCAGTGTTTATCTAACTTGGGCTTTTTGAAAAATAATGCCATTCTTTTACATGTATTGTAAAATAATTGGGGTTTTTTTTCGGAGAGCCATTTCACTCAGCTTCAATTAAGAAAATACCTTCTTTTATAGAGGCAAAAACCCCAGCATCTTAAGTCTGTGAATTCTTTTATTCTGTATTGACTACAAAATCAGAATTTAGTCTTCAAAGTTGTTATTATTAGGTATGAACTATACCCAATCAGCTTATTAGCTGAAAGTTTCTAAGTATGTGTGAGACTAATTTAATCAAATTCAAGAATTTTATCTATCTTATTAAAGGTCAGATCTTATGCATGTTATATTACAATTCATGTTTCTAATTTCACTTCTCTGAGTTGTAGTGTGTCTTCAAGAACTTTGAGCCTGATTTATTTGGTAAATGAGGTTGGACTGATCATGACAGGTGTGTATATGGACCTATGTCTCTGTCACCTCTTCTTTTTTAACTCGTAATCCTGCTAGCCATCTTCAGCCAAAGTTCAACTGAAGGTAAAAAATCAACAAATATTCAGTGTTCACAAACTTTAAAGAAGTAGTCACAGAGGGAGAGGGCATAGTCTATGTCAGGACAACTCATTCAACCTTCATAGCAATGAAAGGATCCCAATAGGCACAGGATGTAGGGTACTTCTGTTACAGTGCTCATTTGTTTTACTTCAGCGTTAAAACACCAAAATTCAGCTGTATATAGCCAGTTTGGAACAAAAGACCCACATGGTAATTTGGAAAGACATAATTTTTTGCTTATGGCTGTATCGCACAGATCTATCACATGCTTCATGTTCTGAGCTCCAGTTCTGAACTGACTTTATACAGTCATAAATGGCTAAATGGCTATTTCAAGCAATCAGGAGGACATTTTCAGTGATGGCTATGAGTCTTGCATCTGCTCAAAAGAAGAATTATGAAAATGGCATGACTTAAATTATCAGGTATGTATATGGTCAGCACAAGGCCTCTTATAATGACAGGTCTGAGGACACAGGCTGTTGTATCTTTGATATAGCTATTTTTTTCCCCCATATTTCTTTTTAACTAACTTTATGCCCAGAAATAGAGTTCTTACAGTAAGAGGGATAGTAAGAGGGAGCTCCAGGGAGAAAAGTAGAAGGAAACAGACAGCCATAGGTGGAACGAGCCATCCTTTGGAGGTGTCATCTTTCTCCATGAGATACAGAGGGGTTCTGTTTTTTAAACACAGACACCTCACTTAAGTGGGATGAATCTGGGTATAGGTGTTTGCATATTGCTCCACACAAAGCCAGCCTTTGTCTTGGTAGAGGGCTTTCCATACAAATATGTCCAGTTTTTATTGATTTGACAGGCTGTCATGGCCATTATGATGATGTGCAGGTACAAAACTACCCTGAAGGAAAGGGAACAAGAAAGGATGGACAAGAGATCACAGCAGGAGTACAGGTACATAGATGAGGAGCTAATTCATAGCTGTTTCTTAGCATCATTGGGGGAAAAAAAAAGTACTAAAGCCCTGATGTGAGATCAAACAAACTAAATAATATAAAAAAGACCCAAACATAGTGTTTGTCTAGACATCAAAGGGACTGGTTCTCCAGTCCCCTCGCCTTCTGCAGTGACCTATGCTCAGGCAGGATGAGTGAGGAGTGGGTGGAAATTCAACCGCTGTCAGAGGGTAGCCCTGCACATGGCTGTATTCTGCCTCACAAAGTACAGAGCTGTGAAAAATCCAACTCTCTTCTTTCAGCCTGAAAGCTGTTACCTGCCTCCTGTGACGCCATGTCCTCAGTAGTCCTTCATCCTGCGGACTGACACATGGACGGAAGTGCACTAACCAAACCTTCAGTACCCCAGAATCAGATAGTTGAGGATAGAATAAGTAAGTCTGTCATCTTGAGATCTCACAGGCTGGATGACAAAAATTGTGTATTGTGGGGTCAGGATGTCATAAAAGATATTTCTCCCCAGAGTCTCACAGCAGAGATGCAGTCATTTTAAATGTATGTGTGAAACAGAAGAGATAGGAATTGTAAAATACATTTCTTCATACACTCTATAGTAAGATTCCATTTGAGGTACACAGTGGCATTGTCCAAAAAGTAGCTGACTGTTTGAAATGATACACATACATGGTTCCAGGAAAGAAAGACAGTCTGAACGTGTTTCAAGAACAGGTAGCAGATTTTTTGAGGATTACTGACATTTCTGAACCAAAATGTAGCTGAAAAGAGTAATTAAAAACTCTGTAATTACAAAGCTAAATTTCAGACACTAGTTAGATCACCTAGAGGACGTATGTGCCCTGGCCATGGCATCTAATGGAGTTGTGCACATTTGAGACAGGTCCATGATGGAGTCCAAAGGGAAATTTACGTGCCCAAGTCACTCAGCAGAGAAGCAGGAAGATTCCACCCTACATATCCATGCTGGGAGCTCAGTGAGGATATGTGAGTTTGGGTCCTGAGGCAGCATGGCTGTAGTCATGCAGCAGTGCACATGCAGACTCAGCATAACAACACAAGCAAATAGCTTCTATTGTATATCATTGTTCTATGGAGACAGCTTGGGTGTCTGCATGTCTTGCAGTACCAGGTCACTAAAAGCCAGGTGCACAAAAATGAAGATACCCAGTGCAGAGCTGCCTGAGGGCCCTGGCTCATAAAGTCCAGTGATTTTTGCTGCAGTACACCACCAAGCAACTGTCCTCTGCTGAAAAACTGGCTAAAGGAGCATTGTGAACTTTAACATGAGTGTAAGCATTGTGGTTGTGGTCACAACAGCTTGGTAGCTCGGCGGCTGGCATAAGTTTCTGTATGCCATTGATGCCCTGTGGGGAGCAATCTGCAAAGGTCAGAAAAACAAGTTGGTCAATAACTTCTTAAAATGCAGTAGCATGACCCACTGTCAAGGGTCCTAACTTAGCCAAGAAGAAATAATAGAAGAGTGTTACTGGAACATGTGGTTTTCGGCGCAGCTGATGGGTGTCTTTTTATTTGAAGATAAATTTTTTATAAATGCTCCAGAAGCTAGGGCAGCAGAGTAGCATCGGTGGTCTGCCAGAGGAATTTACCAGTTACCTGTAGCATATACAACAGACTAACAAGGATTTGACAGAGACAGTGTGAATACTTACCACAGAGTGTGTATACGTCTTTCTACAAATAGGTTTTCTTGACATTCCCTGGCTCTGGGATCTCTGTGGCTGCTAAACAGTCCTGTGGAATAGTTGCCGCGCCTGGATTTTGCATTACTGCACTTATTTAATGCGTACAGTGTTGCACATGCTCTCTTTAAAAGTTTTTGCAGCCAATGACAAATGTGCTTGGCTTGAGAGTTTGCTTTTGTGAGGTGACTGACTGACACCTAGCGTTTAAAATTTACTCACATGGAAAAAAATGTACATAAAAACAACACAAAGGGGTTATTTTTGGTAATAAGAGCTCCTAGCTGTTTCAAAGTACCACCCGGGTTATTTTTAGTAATAAGAGCTCCTAGCTGTTTCAAAGTACCACCCCATCAGCAATGCTGCAGTTCCAGGGCTGAGATGACCTAGAAATTAGCATTTTAAAAGATCACAGGATATACTGAATTACTAAACCAATAATCGCCATAGCCTGATAATCACCACGTTTTCAGTAAGTTAATGGTCTTAAGCGTGTTGCCTCTACCCTAAACCTTCTTATTCTGGTACAACTAACCCATAGCTGTAATGCTGGGAGGGAAGTGACTTGTCATTCATGAGTGGAGTGGCCCTGGCACCTCTGTGCTCCACAGAGACCAGCAGTGCCCCAGTTTCCATTTTTAGTACAAGTCTCTGTGCTAGGAATATGGCAGGAGATGAAGAAAACAAATTCCCCAAACAGGTTATCTTAAAGCCTCTTAATTACCAGGTCTAACTTTCTACCAGCCACAGCCTTTCCATTTAACACAGTCTTCAATCCAAAAGAATCCAAAGTGTATGTTACATATGGGACAGGTATTCTGTTATTTTATTCTTTATTGGTTTTCATGAAGAAATAAACTGAGAGAGGTAGGGATGCAAATAATTTACATTTTTTATATAATCCTAAATACCTTGTACTTCACAGGCTCATCAGTTAAGTAGGGCAGATTTACAAGGCAATGAAGCTGACTACATTCACAATATAATGAATATATGTTACCAAAAATTCTCTCCAGCTTGCTGAAGGTGGGCACAATTTTGTTTATGTTCATCTCTTCCTATCATTACCAGATGCTGGAACAGTCCATGCTATATGTAACACTGTTTCTTTTTATTAACTGTCCAAAAGGGATCAGAGATAAAGCTTTCCCCATCCTGTGTGCTTTGGTTTGTTTGGTTTTCTTTTTTTTAATCATTTTGTTCTACAAAAAACACCCTTTGATTCAAGATGTTACTGGAACTATGTAAGTGGATAAAGCCTCTAGCCATACTGTCACTGGAAGTCCAGGCAAATAGTTTTCCCACAATAACACCATGAAGATGGACTGGGTGACATTATGAAGCCACCCAGTTCTGCGGTTTTCTAGGTTTAGATGTTAGCTGAGAAGCATGCCTTGCTGTTCTGCTGAAGACAGAGGTCACGTACTTGGTTTCAGCATCAGCAGCGAACTCATTAATCCCTCAACTGTGAAACAAATATGATACTTCAGTGGCTCCTCCAACTGCTCTAAAATGCAGATGATCAGTCAAAATGACCTAGATCAGTGATTAATTTTCTTTCTGATAGCAACAGTAGCAGGCACCATGCCAGAAAGTAGGAAAAGGCAGATATAGCCTCCGCCTGCCTTGTAATTTATAAGTGGAAGACCACGTGAGCCAGAAAAGTTGACTTTTTATTTAGCAAGTCTTTGATAGATATTTTTTCATGCTTGTTTATCCAGTTTCCTTCTGAACATCTTCAACATCCTGTGGTAAGCAGCTCTATAATTTAAAAATTGCGAAAAGGTTTCCTCGCATAGTAGCCTTTTGCACAAAATCAAGCATGAAATGAATATCTATTAACTATTGTGGTCTAGAATATTTACATAATCAACACATTTCTCATTTTCTCTGTCAGTCAAAATACCCAAATGACAGCCAGAAGACCAAACAAGCTTTAAAATACAATTATTTTTTAATCTATATGAATGCAAAGTAGCGAATTAATATTTTGAGGTAATGAAAACAAAATGGTATTGCTTTATGGTATTGAATATTAATTCTTTTAATTCTTTCCCTCTACTTCCATCTCTTCTTTACTTCTTTGTTAATGTCTTGCTTTGCCTATTTATTATACCTATATTTTTTATGTTTACATGTTTCGGATTTACTTCAGATAAATAAGCATGTCTGTATTTTTTAGAATATTTTACAAAATTAGAGGATTATAATAGGAAAGCTGAGTAAAGCTATAGTAGTTTTGACTCAAAGGTGTTGGCACTTCACTGGTTTATGTCACTCCAAATGTTTTCCTTAACTAAATGCCAAAATAATATTTTCTAATTATTTGTGCAGTAGTTAGGGGTTTAATCACCTGACAGGTTTCAGGAGAATCAGAAGCATGGTGATGGGCTTTATATGCAATTAGCACTGAAAGCTGTGATCCAGATTTTGCCTGAGACTAGTGAAAACATACTGATGTGGGTATTCTGATAAGATGTAATAATGCAGCTCTCAGTGCAACCCAGTGCTGCACCAGCCACCAAAGTATTTTTATCTTCTCAATGACACCTTTATCTTTAGAGTTACTTTGCAGAAGCCATCTTGTTTCTTTAGATATAAGTACATCAAGTTGTACCAGTCAGCTTAGCATTGTCTATACAAATACCAGCAGAAAGCATGTAGTAGAGTAATATAGGCAATGCACTAACGCTATAACATGCATCGAACACTTGGCCCTGAAGAATATTGGTAACTTTTTTGGTACAAACAGCATTTTCTTGACTATGCTCCTTCCACGTGCATACACACACACTCACATGATTTTTCTTTTTTTGGTTGATACATTTCACTTTGGTGAAACAATGCTGTACAATTATGTGTAAGCTAAATGGGTGCAACCGCCAGCCTTTCTACTTGATAGTGAAAAGAATAATATTGTAAACTCAGACTTCAGCCTAAATATGTGGCCCAAGATTCTCTGCCCTTGCTCTTGATCAAGGATATTTCTATTCAAAAATGAGGTTTCTGCCTTAATAATGTTGGTCTAAAACATGACGAGATATGACCTGTGGCTTCTTTAACTGCGCTGGAAAATCTCCCAAACACAGAGGCTGCACCTGCCAAGCTGTTCTTTAGCTAAAGCATCTCCTTTCACCTGGATAAGGAGGGCAGAATAACTAGGTAATGAAAAGCAAGTTTTTCTAATGTGGACATCTAATCTGAGTCTGATCAGCTACAGTTTAACAAGAAAAAGACAGGCATCCGCAAAGAGGAGAGTCATTCTTTCTTGACACCTGGGCTAGGTTGAAATGACGTATTTGCTGGCAGTCTTCTTGCAACATCCCAAGGCCCTGGCCAGCTCTGTTTGATTAGACACCCAGCCTTGAGGAAGCTAAAATTAGGGAAGATGGATCTTGCCCCTGAGAAAGGCCAGGTCTTCAAGAAGGAGAGGAGGGCAAGGTCTTTAAAGATATCAATGCAGTGAAAGCATTTTGAAAAGGAATGTTTCTCTTTAAAAGTAGGTAGGTTGTACGGTAGGTGGCAGCAATGGACAACCTGACTAGCAGTGCAGAATCCCAAATCTGAGAGTTGCTTTGCTAATTCCCTTTGTCCTCTTGCAATTATTCTCCTTTCAAAGAAAAAATAGGGGCTTCAGAAGCTACAGTAAGGTATGTCTGATATTTACATAGTCACTGATGTTTAGGGAGAAACATAAGCATTTCGTAATACTCCTAGCTTTAAGTCCTTGTGTGCTATATGTACTTGGCAGAAGTGGGAACTTGGAGGTGAAAGTGTAAATATAACCAGCCATGACATACCACAAGGTATTTTGACTCCAGAGTCCTCTGTACATGCGTAAGTGGAGAAGAAGAGCAATCTATGTGTGATGCGCTGCCCAGTGTCTCATCAGGTTGCGTCACTTCAAAACCAGAAAGTGAAATCTTATACACAGGAGCTCCATTCACAGTTAAGGTGAAAGCAAGTGCTTAATTCACAGGAGCAAGCCAGATGACCTGTTTAAGATTTTTATAGGATCATAGAACAGTTTGGGTTGGAAGGGACCTTTAAAGGTCATCTAGTCCAGACTCCCCTGCAAACAGCAGGGACATCTTAAACTAGATCAGGTTGTTAGGAGCCTTGTCCAGCCTGACAATGAATGTTCCTAGGAAAGGAGAATCTACCACACTTCTAGAAAAACTGTTCCAGTGTTTCACCACCCCTATCATAAAAAATGTCTTCCTTATATCTAGTCTAAATCTACCTTCTTTTAGCTCAAGACCACCACTCCTTGTACTATTACTATAGGCCCTGTTAAAAAGCCTCCCTCTATCTTTATAATAAACCCCCTTTAGGTACTAGGAGGCTGCTAGAAGGTCTCCCCAGAGTCTTCTCCAGGCTGAACAAACCCAGTTCTCTCAGCCTTTCTTCATTGGAATGGTGCTCCAGCCCTCTGATCATGTTCATGGCCTCCTCTGGACTCACTCCAACAGTTTCATCTTTCCCATGCTGAAGACACCAGAGCTAAACACAGTACTCCAGGTGGGGTCTGATGAGAATGGAGTAGAGTCCTTCAATCTCCTGGTCATACTTCTTGTTATACAGCCCAGGATAAAATTATCTTTCCAGACTGTAAATGGACAATGCCAGCCCATATCCAGCCTTTCATCCATTAGTACTCCCAAGTCTTTCTCCTTAGAGCTGCTCTCAGTCCATTCATCCTTTAGCCTGTATTGATACTGGGGATTGCCTTGACCCAGGTGCAGTATTATGCATATGCTTAAATGTTTATTGCTACCCTGAGGCTGGTACAATTTTGTTTTTGGGTAATTATATTCTCTATATATGTATTGCACATAAATCCACTATTGGAGAGTAGATCTAAGATAGGCTTATAATAATATTCTTATTTTAAGGAAAAATTAGAGCATTTAATAAACAAATCAGTCAAGCGTTTCTCAGATGGGTCCAGATACTGATTTTTTTATTATCAAATTTGCACTTCAGGATTAATTTTCCAGACAACTGATATTATGATATTTCTTTTTATGATGTGTGTCTCTGTTGGTTGCCTAATCATGTGAGCAAACTATGTGTATTGACTGAAACTCAGGCTTCTGCTAAGCAAAGCAATTTTAGTCTAAAAGAGTTATTCTATTTTCAGGTAAAATAATAAAATTACTTTAATCTGTAGGTTCTGACTTATTTTAAATCCTGGCACTGGTTTTGGGCTTCAAACATTGCAAGCCAAAACTATATAAATTATACGTATATAAAATATATTTTAAGGAACAGTGTAATATTCACTTATTTCAGTGAAGTCTGGGTTCCAGATGTGTTTGGCCAATGTGTGGTACTTCTCTACCCCACTTAGCTCACACATGTTCTGATTGTTTCATTATATCACTTTTATATCCTCACAAAGAAAGGAATCTGTAAGTTCATGACACTTGTTTTCTATGTGCCTCTTGTAATGATTTTGAACTGAACTACTAATTCCTCCCCTTCCTTCTTGAGAAAACAGATTTGGATTATGGCTGATGGGAAAACTACCTTGGCTACCCACAGAGAGAATATCTGATCATCCAAGAGAAAAATGAGTTGATTGTGGGTTTTCCCATCTGCACTCAAGACAGGGAAGGAGGCACTACAGGAGTTGTCATTACTGAGGCATGATTCAGTACCTGATATCTACCATACACCTTCTCCCTGGTGATTTGCATAGGCATCAGGCTGACAAGTATGGAGGGAAGGGAATCAGTGGTCAAAGGCAGGGCCACTCTAACCTTCTGTAAAAAATACAGTGCAACAGTAAAGGTAACGTTTATTGTTTTTCCTGAGGTCATGAACTTGATCTTATGGCAAACAAATTCAATATAAACCCTTTGTTGTTCAGGCATTTCCAGCTTGGGCTCTTGAGATATTACCAGCCATTCCTAATATTAAAGGAGAAAGATTGCAGTCTTCTCCACTGCTCTGAGGGAGACATTATACCAAAAAATAGCATATTCAGGTAAATTAAAACTCTGTACAGAAGTGCAAACTAAATGTTTCAGAAGCACAAACAAAAAGTTTTATATCGTCCTTTGCAATAATATTAAATATGTTATTTCAAGTGTAATCAAATACTTCCTTCAACAAATATTATCTTAAAAATGGAGAAATTTTAACATTAATGAAAGCAATAATTTTTTAGGTAGTTTCCAAACTGTCCAGACAATTAGGTCCATCATGTACTTGTACTTCCTACCTATAAAAAAAGTCTACAGAAACATGTTCCTTGCAAATTTAAGGCCTTATATTCCTTATTTTGTAGCAAAATAAATACTGTCTAAACTAAAAGCTAAAATAGTCTGTCCTGGTTGTGTACTTCAAAATGAACTGGTATGGCTCACCACCTCATGAAAATGGCAAGGGAAAGACAAGGGAAAATAAATAGCAAATTTTGGTAAGTTCTCAACTTTTGACTCCTCTGAGTTATACTTACTTAAGCAATCAAAATGCAGCCAAAAACTGTTTTCTTTACCGTGTCTAAAGTTTTTTTTCCTTTTGCTAACTGCAAAGGAATAAGTCCGTCGCATTAAAAGACCCTGTCTTCACACAACTCTTCTTTCTGGTTGATATCTGCTTACACAAAGCAGTGCCTTAGAAAGCAGATTTTGTTTAGAGCTTTAAAGAACCCTTGTGAGCTTCTCCTGCTGTTTCTACAAACATTCATTGCTTCCACCATCTCTCAAAACCACTTCACCCAGATGTTGAATAGCTAGTATGAAATTTGTTTGAATGGCCAGTCTTCAAAGACATTGATCTATCAGACAATATTTGGAAGTTATTGCAGCATTATGAAACACTAAATCTAATTCCATTTTAACCCAAGTGGACCTTAATATTAGATCATATTGCATGAGGTGCTGTAATTTTACAGGGCTGAACATCAGTAGTAAGTAGGTAGAGACAAACTGCAAGATAGTGCTTTGCCTTTGTGATCCAAAACTCATTTTGAGTTGCATAACATCAGAGTTCAAAATACCTCAAATTACTAGGCTCAGACAAACTCCAATATCAGCCATTCTTAGGTCTGACAGGATTTTCTCTGCCTCATAGAAAGGTAACTCTTGCATGCAGATAAAAAAAGTGTATTGTCCCAACAGGTCTTCTAATCCAGATTCCTTCAAACATTTCTGTTGTTGAATGTTCTTATCTCAGTTCTCTTCTGGTGTTCCCATAGTAGCATCTGAGTACATCTCCCTTTGCATTGACATTTGATTCTGTTGGATAAAAATTGCATTATGCACAACATCTGTATTCAATGGTATTACAAATTCTGAATATTGTTACAAGCATGCTACTTATTTGGTGTATCAGGGATTAGTACAGATTACTTATTCGGTCATGTAATCAGAACACAGAGATCATATAGGTTACTGTCTTAATCTAAAAGTTGCTCACAGGCAAATTTGGCTAGTTGTTTTGAGGACTGCTTTTGTTGCTTGTCACCATCCAGGATGATATGACGATGTACCTAGGTTTTATGTCAAAGTCACAGTCTAACTTTTACAGACACTTTAAGGAGCGCTAACGATTATACTCCCCTGAAGATTTTCTTCACCCTCCTCATTGTCCTGCAACCTCCACAAGCTTTCTGTTCTGTTCTGATTTCACTGCGAACATTGTGCATGCCTTTTCCCCAGTGTCTCTTGGAAATAGCCTGCTGCTCCAAACATAATGTTGCACCATTACAATCACAAATAATACCATATGTGTCACCTGGTACCTGGTGGTGTCATCTGCAGCTAACCAAGTTTTGATGTCATCTGAAGGATGAGGGACAGGCATGGTTATAACTTCCAGACACTGACACCTACAAGAGAGTGGCACAGGCATGAGACTATTAGTTGTCTGAAGAACAGCTCAGTCAATATTGTTTTGCAATAGATACACCAATAAACAGGTATCTGCCATTTCTAAGGACATTCTACCCTATTTTGTTTCATTGCAGGCATTTTGCTCAACATTTGTCCCAGTCTTCTTCAGCCTAACTGTTTTTTAGCCTGCTAGAGATTTAAAAGAACAGTATGGATATGCACAGACATATATTTTCCTAGCAAAGTGAGAGATTGTGCATGCTACTACTATTTCTATAGGTAAAAAGTCACTCCTATATGTGCTTTTCATTGTTAAAAATATTACCTATAAAGTGTGATAAAGAAAAAAACATCAGATGTCAGGGAGCAGGCATAGGATCAGAAATATCTACTAACTCATTTGCTGAAGTCTAGCAGAATTAAGGTTTGAGAGTGAGCAGTGTTTGCACAGAAACATGAAAACTTTTTGTTTTAACACAAAGGATTATCTGTTTGGTTTGAGTACTACTTAAATTTTACACAAAAAGTATCTATCAGCCAAATTGCTCTCTGGAGGTCAGAATCACTTCTCATTATTTGGCCAAAATATTGGTTTATGTTTAGGTGCAGAAGACTTTTAATGATGTTTTGTTTGCCACAGGGGAAACATTTTATTCTGTATTTTAATATTAGTTCTTTTAGATCTATAGTTCCTTGAGTCTTTGTTTACTGAAAGATAAAGCACATGATAACTTCTTTTATCTTTTATTTAATGAGAAATAATATTGAGTCATTAATTAGATAATTAACTTACTTTTAACAGAGGCCATGCCATACTGCACTTTTCAAATATTAAGGCATCTTAATTTATCATCCTATCCTGAAGAAGTTTAATTTTCAGTTCAAGAAAGCCTTCTCTGCCATGTCAGTAGGAAAACTTTAGTGGCATGGAGGAAGTAGATTGCATTGTTGGTGGGTGTAGGACCATTGCTATTACTTTGCTGTACTAATAGTACAGCAAAGCAAATTCCCACCCTCTGCATGACTTCCCTTTTTTCTTTCTTGTAAACTGTCCATCTTACAGTAAAAGACTGCTGTAGGTCATTCCCATGGATTATGAAACAAAATTGGTCAACAGGGCAAATAAATGCATTTCATCTTTGGCATGATTAATGTTGGTGGCCCTGAAGGCAGGACATGCAAAAACATGATGAAAAGCCACATGGAGGGTAGAGAGGCAGTAGTAAAGTAGGATGAAAGAATATAATTTATAGAAATGCACAGAAAGGCATCTGAGAGCAGAGTGTGAGAGTGGAGCCCCAAGGACTGTGATGGGAGCTGTGAGCTGACAGCAATGGGGTTCAGTATCTTACACTATGTCTTAACACCTAGAACCCTTTTGTCAGAACGTCGGTCGGAAATGCACAATTACATGCCTCTTGTAAACATAATTTATCTGAGAAGGTCTGCAGCTGACTTTAATCCATTTTATAGTTTGTTTACCCACACCATGACCTCCCTTTCACCAGAAATTTATAGTACCTTTCAGAAACATACACTACCTTCTACATGCACGTATCAGTAAACCTCCAAGGAAAACCAGCAGACAAAACAGTGTGAGGCTTAGCAGCATGACGTCCACTGTCTTTTCTTAAAAAGGGAAAGGCAATGTTAATAATGTGGGGAAGTGTAGTTCATAAATGAATTAATTATATATTGACTGATAACTGTTGTACTATTCCTGAACTGCCACTGATTTAAAGAAACATTTCCTGGAGCTTTTTTAGGGGAAAGAGGGGTTTCCAACTTCAGCACTGCTCCTCCTTTTAGCCCTCAGCCTTGCTGCTGTTTTCATCCAGCTCTTTCCCTTGCTTCCTGTGCTCCAGGAGACTCCATCCCTTCCTTTCCCTGGATTTCTGCTCTTATATGCTGGCCATGGCCTGTCCTGCCACTATGTACTTCCACCCAGCCCTGATTCCTCTCTCTATATGCTATAGACGCTCTTGCTGCTGCCCCAGCTGCTTCTGGATTCTTGCTGTTGCCACCTCCCACCTCCATGCATCAGAAGGCTTCATAAACACTCCTTCACAGCTGTAACTGGTTTAAGGCAAAATGAAAATAAAAGCTTTTTGTCAAACAAAATATTCTCTTTGACCCAAGAAGCCGCATTTGGTTTTCATTATATTTACCTTTTTTAATGCTGCCAGGCATAGTCCTAAAGAAAAGCTAGCAATACATCTTTATATTGTTCAACAAATACTACTGCTCTGTACCTTGCATTCCTTCCTCCAAAATACTCAAAATACCAAAATATTAGTGTCTTTTGCTGACTCAAACAGACTTTTTTGGCAATTTTGTTTGTTTGTTTAGTACCTAGCTTTAGAACTACAGTGAGCTTGGATTATTTTGAACTGAGTGAACAAAAACAAGCAGGAACAGCTCTTCAAATGTTAATAGTCTAAGGCCAGTTAAGCAGTAGTTTTAGGATCAATCTAGATAAAATTCAAAGCACAAAAGAATTAAAAAAAGTTCCTAGTTTGAACTCATCTGTAGTTTAAACCAAGGATACTACAAATTTCCACAAATTTCATATGAAACCAAGAAAAAACTCATGAAGTTCTAGGCAATATGGAGTATAATAGCCTGTACATTCTGCTAAAATACAAAACTATCCTTTACTCACTTTAAGATCAAAAGGGAGTTTTCCCATTCTTGTATTTTGAGATTAAGGCTCAGAAAATGTATTCTGAACAATCTTTGGACTGTGTAGTAGAAAACCTTTTGTTCTGCATCGTTCTGCTAACCCCATGTCACGTACGCACCCAAAAGAGGAAGCAGTAGTCTTTGCATCAACTGAACCACAAAGGGGTTTGTTTTTCTTGCTTTCTTACTTCACGCATTTTGGAAAAGAAGGAAGAAGCAGCAGCATGCAAATTCTTTCAGGTAGACCAATTGGGGAGGGAGGGGGGAGCTTCTTTTCAGATGTAAATGGTTAAACTCAGCCACTATAACAGCACTTTGAAATCAAAACAAGTGGCTTGGTTTGCAAAAATGCAGAACACCTCTGAATTACTATTAACTTCAAAGAGATCTATGAATGCTCATCAGCTCTAAAAATTAGACCAATTATTTCAAGTTTCTATAAATGAATAAAGCTGATTAAACGTTTCTTTTTTAGCAGAAAGTTTCTATGCTGAAGAGATCAGTTCAGTTTAAATTATGGGTTTTTTTCAAGGACATATGCTAATTCCAAAGGAAAGTGAATGTGTTTTCCATGAGAAAATTAACAAATTCTTTTCATGTCAAAGGAACATTTCAGAACAAATATTTTAGTTATGTTTTGAATTATGTTATTTCATTTTGATGTTCCAGATTGTTTAATTGGAGGCTGAAATGCCTCTTCAAAATCCATTCTTAAAGAAATATAGCCCATATCCTAGATGAAACAATGGAATGTCATGTAGAAGCAAACAAAAAGCAGGTCATTGCATACTCCTTCAAGACTTTCAGCAGAAGAATTGACGCATTCCAAAATAAAAATATTGATTGGATGTTTTCCAGACAAAGATTCAATTGTTTCAATTCACTGTATCTATGAAATTAGGTATGTGACTTTCATGTAGTTACCGTGAATGATACTACTAATACCAGAGTTTTTTTAAATCTAGGCAATATTAAAATACATTTCATAATGTCCACTTATACATGTTCCCAATTAGCAGAAAGAATATAGTTTCAATGGGTAGAAAACTTTCTCTAGACACTGAAGGAGATATTTAAAGAGGTTTTCCCAAGCATGTGGCCTCTCTATGTAATATACTCCTAGCTTCATTTTATAAAAGTTATTATTTGTCTCTGAGCACAGAAGGAAGAAGGGACATGGCTGTGTCATGTGAACTTGTGCATATATGCAGTATACTCCAGGGGTAAATCAACACTCTGCACTGAACACATGAGGATATTACAGCTTGTGTGCAATGGTGGTCCTGTTCACCATAAACTTTTCTGAACTAGGGAAACATGTTGTGATTATTCAATCTCTGCAATAGTTGTAGCAGAAGCTGGGAAAGCAGTGGTGTAGAAAACAGTTGAAGGACAGTTACAGATGCTGAGAACAAGGTTTGCTAGGCTGGAACCAGGACAGGTGACTGTTTAACTTCATTTCCTTCTTCTCGTGAGAGGCCAGCAGGGAGCAAGCAAATCTACATTCCCTCACCAGTAAAAGCCATTCTAATTTTTCTCCCCTCCACTGTCTACATATCACACCAGGCAGATCCCTCTGCTGGCCATGCTACCATCCTAGTCTCTCCCTATCTTCAGTGAGAAGAAAGAAGCATCTCCAAAGGACACTTAAGTCTGATGGCCTGAAACATGTTCTTTCCTTCCCCACAGTGGACATGTGAACCAAGCACTTCATAAATGAAATGTTTTTGAAATTAGATGAATGAATCTGGGCCAACATAAGCGGCAGCTGAGTAGACCACTGGGTTGCAGTGAGGCATCTGGTAAAGTAGGTTGCCAATGTATAAACCCAATAACTGAATTTAATTGCAATCCATTGCAAAAACAGTAATGTCTGACCTTGTATTTCCTGTGTCTTCAGATAAATATGAACTTGAAGCTCAATAGATCAAAAAGACATATTCCAAAACACAGTCTGTTACATTAAGTAAATATATTTGTTTTGTTCTGTTTCACTATCAATAGTATTGTACTTTATTATTATTATTATTACTATTATTACTTTTGCATGTCAACCCGCAGAGGCAAATCTGTGCATTAGTTTCTCTCCATAAATATAGCACCACTCCATTATACTGCCTCCCTGACATCAGGAAACCACTGCATGTGGAGGCCTTTTTGTCATTACAAAAAGCGCCAGTTTCCCTTGTTACTACGTGAATGTTGAAATCTAGTCATAGAAGGTGAAGGAAAATTATTGCAAGGCTCTTGTTTTGTTTGTGCTGAAGTGAGCTGTAGGTGCCAGAGCACATACATTTTTTTTTAAATGAGAGTTAAACCATTTCCTACCTCTTCAGATAAGAAATTACTTCCCTGATGTACTAAAAGAAATGTTAGATTTAGTCCTTAAGGACTATGTGATTTGGTGAATAGTATGACTGTTGCAATTTTTTTGCCTTACTAACTCCAGGTTAGTAAGGATGTAGGGATGCTTGGGCTGTCCCTAGCAGGACAGTCAGGGCGGTGTTCAGAGCTTTTCAACAACTGACTATTATTGTTTTCTAAAGGTTGCCAAGAGTTAGAGGCAACTTACTTCAGGAGAAAAGCCATGTGCAAGAATGCCTTAAGACCAAGGAAGTACAAGTCATTAGACAAAGGGCTGCCTTTCCCTAAACACCTAGAGCTGTGTGAGTCTGGTGCATGACATGGACCTCTAGGTACTGCTGTGATACAATAATACAGCAAGGAGAAGAACAGGTGCAATAATAAAGTAAATACATTGAATGGTATGGATCATAACATATCTAATGATAAGGGTTATGAACAATAAATGCTGTTAACTTACCATGATCAATAAACACTGGTTCACTCCATTCACTCCAAATCTTGTTTCTTATGCATTTCTCTTTCTTTACCCTTACTTGTGCTGCCCACTTTCTTGCTGGTTTATGAAACGGATACTCGTATTTCTCTCCAGTGACATTTACAATCTTTCAAGATAGGTTTAGGGGATTATTTTAGGTGATTTTTCATTGCAAATCAGACAGATATAAATCTAGGGATGTCAAATACTATTATTTACATCTCTAATCTTGTAGGAAGAGATTTTCAGAACAGGTGTTCATGTCCAGACACAATCTGTCTCTTACCTGCCATGTGTTAAAACTCAGGACTGAAAATGGAGGAAAGCCTGGAACTGATAAGATGGAAGGAGGTATCAGCTATAGTAGGACAGTAAGAATTTGAAAACACTCACTCTCCTTTCATTTTTTACTACACCAAATGTAGGACAAATACACAAATTATGAAATTGCAAGTGTCAAGGTTTGGGTGTGGATAGTTTGCTATATCTGCTTTTCTGGTAGAATAAAATCTTGCATTTTTCAGCTGACTGTTGGTGAGGAATATCCACTAATTTTTAGACTACCTTCAAACATCTTTAATTGTACCTACAAAAGAAAGCACGCCACTTCAAAAGATCAAGTCCATACAAGAGGTGTCAGAGATTAAAACAGAGGGATCTCTGAATCACTCATCACTTTTGAAAACTGAAGCCAACTTCTGTAAATAAGCAATGCTAAGAATTTAAGAAGGAACAAATAAGAAAGCAGAAAACTCCTGCTCATAAAATTTAAAAACAATGTTAGGAAGTTGCAGAGAATTAGAAAGTATGCATCTCAGACACAGGGGAGCCCAGAATCTTTACATCTTTGGTGTTAAGAAAGCATGGTGAGGCAGTACCATAAGTCCTACTTTAAGAAAAAGGGGTGTTCTGCTCTCCTCATACTGACCAGTGTAGTGTGAATTTGATCCTGTGTATTACGCCGTTTCTTTCCCTTCCTTCATGCTCTTTAAGGCCTTCCCAGAACTGGTGCCAAACATAGGTCCAAAAGTTCATGCTAAGTTTTTCAAAAGTAAGTAAAAATGGAGGAAAATCCTTGGGATTTCAAAAGCAGGCTGGAAATTACTAGAAGGGTTGAGTGCTAACCAAGTGCTGTGTCTGAAAATCTTTTCTGAAAGAGCCAGTAATAAGCTTATGTCATCATAGGAAATTTCCAAAATGCGAGACTCAAAGACTTCTTATGAAATTATGTAGACCACCTTCTTGCGCAGCAACTTTCATTCACATCTGATCAGAGCATTTCTGGAGGATGTCTAATCCATTGTCCATAACTCTACAGAGAGCCATCCCCAAGCAGCCTCAGAAACCTGTTTCTGTGGTAGGCATTCCTTGTTATTAGGACACTTTTCCTGACTTTTAGCCTACATTTTCCTTGCTTTGAATTTAGTCAGTCATTTTTTGTCCTACTCATAAGGTGGCATGGGTAAGTCTGATCCCTGTATTCTTTTATTTACCAGAAGACTGTTAACACAAGTTACACTCCTTTACACTAGAACACGTCCCTCAATCTTCCATTCCTAGAACTCTCACTGATGCTCTCTGAAACTTTTTCCCAGCATATTTATATGTTGTGGTGATGCTCAAAGACCAGTTTGAAACTTCAGATGAAACTCAGTAGCCAGAAGGTTAACCAGGTTAGTCACAACCTGCATCTTACATGCGGCATATCTGTCATATAAATCTGAGTCATTTGACCTTTGTGTAATAACACATGGAATGATTAACTCAGTTGGTGGCTCAGTGTAATCCACAGACATTATTTCTTCTCTATAGCTGCCTATATGTTAATTCTATATTTTGCTTTGACACATCTGACCTCTGCTTCCTAATCATAGGATTTTTCTTATTACTGAATTTTGGCTTGTTGACTTCAGACTTACTCAATATTTCAAATTCTAATCTTGTTTCCTACAGTACTTGCCAACACTTCCTAGCTTCCAGTTACCTCCAGATTTAACTCCCTACTTTTAAGATTTAACAATCTGTATCACAGTATTATTATTTGTGCTGATAAGTATTCAGCAAGTTATCTCTTTGGGTATTCAGAATAAACAAATAAATAAATAGCTAAATAAATAATCAACCTTAATCATTATACTCTTACTTGTTCTGCAACAAATGCCAATAAGCCTTCTTATGGAATCCCTAATAGCTCAATTCATTAAGTCTCTGTGACAGATATTAAGACCTTGTTTTGATCAGGAAACAGAATCTCAAGCTTGCTTCATGCTTCTCCCTCCTGTGTCTCCTGAAATATTGCTCTGTAATACTGCTGCAGTTTTCTTCCTTAACATTGTCCCCTCCCTTTTCTTCTTGTGGGATAGGTAATTACCATTTCAATCATTGTCAGCTTTGAAACTGATTCTCCTCAAGTCTATGTTAAAACCCCGTCACTTAGCAGACACCCTTATATAAACAGGATACCAAAGATTCAGCACGAGCCCCCCTTGATCCCTCTGCTCACTGCCTTCAGCACATCGGAGCTTTGTGAATAGAAAAGGACAAGGCCCCGGATGCCTCTGGCATGGATTTTTAAATATTAGAGTTAAGAATGGTTTAGAGAATGATAATTAGCTGCGGAGATGACCTAGAAGAAGGCTACCTGTCTGTCTGCTGGAAAATCCCAAAAAGGACTGGGAAGCTTCTACATGTCCACATACAGACCTTGCACTTGTTTTCCTTGCGTTGCAATGACAGAACATGGGAAAGCCAGCTCTGTTCTGGAAGCTGCCTAGCACTATTAGCACTACATCTGAATTAATAAACCCTGCTGTAATTTATAAAGACAGATAACTTTATGTGATCAATATTGTGTCTTTCTCATTGCACTTCTTTCTACCATGTCTAACAAATGGTGGATACATATCAATTTATTTATATGCTTTTCCAGAGTTCAGTTGTCTTTTAAATGTTTGTAGCCAGTTTAGATAAGCCTTTTATTGTTAGAGTACTGTGCACTGACTGCAGCTAGCAGACTGTGCTAGCAGAGATTTAGGTTCTTAATCAAACACTGAGCTTCAAAGACAGCTTGAATGAAAACTGCTATACAAACCTGCATAATTAAGTTTCTGAATCTTGAGGAAATTCACATTCCAATGCACATCTGAATTTCATATTTACCATATTCTGAATTAAGTGCTTAGATTTGTACTTTTGTGGTTCAAATAAGAATCTGCATGAAAACTTTTCAGCTTTTATTTACAGGTAGTTTAAAACTGCCACTAAGTAATGCCAGGTGTCATTTAGTCACCATATGGCATAAGCTAAACTATAACACAGTTCTATTTCTTACTGGTAAATCTAAGAGAAGATGCTCATACACCCTAAATATTTTAAAATATGTATAATGCATGCAAAAAGCAGGTGTGATTCTTTTAGGGATGCATGTAGAAATAATTACAATGTGTCTTTTTTTCCCTAAAAAACTATTATCAAACTAGCTGCTAAACTTTTCTTTTTATCAATACTCCATTTTCTATAGCAAAAAAGTCAATAATCTATGCAATACCAATGTAAGATTCAAATTCAAGATGAAAAGTTAAAAAACAACCAATCCACTTCAATGCAAGCATGACTTTGAAAAATTTCAGAAAGCATGTTGATTTTCCATTTTTGACTAGAAAAACAAGAAAAGTTGGATTATTCATGAAAGACCTTAGGATTTCTTTAAAGTTTCTTTGACATTTAACTCCGTTAAATTCAAATGATTCCCAATTTTTATGGCAGTTGTTTTGCAGTTTAAGTTCATTACTTGAGTTAAAAAAATTATTACCTTACGATCTGTTATTTTCACTTCATACAAAAAACACTTGCTACTTGCAGAACCAATTGTAGGAGGGGGTTTCCAGTGAATTTGAATACTTCCGTTTTCAAGGGAAACTGAGATGTTGATAGGCGGGTTCAGTTTCTCTGAAAAAAAAAGCACAGAGAGACCTTCCGTAACTCATACTCTTTCTTATATGTATGCTTATGCAAAACAAACACAGTGTGTTAGTCCTTAAAATACTCAGCTGACTATTTTGAAGTTTTTCACAACCAAAGGAAGCATTCAGTGACTCATTTTCTTTAAAAGCGCTGTTCACTAAGTAGCATCCATTTCTGAGCCAAAATAAAGAAAATTGCGGGGTTTGTTTCATGCCCGGGAAGAGGTGGAATCACCATCCCTGGTAGTGTTCTAAAAACATGTAGATGAGACCCTTAGTGATGTGGTTTACTGGTGGACAAGGCAGCGCTGGGGTAAAGACTGGACTTGATGATCTTAAAGGACTTTTCCAACCTAAGTTATTCGGTGATTCTGATTCTAGGTATCTTTCTAAGGAAGGTAGTAAGGGTGGACAGGAGAAGCAAGCCCTTTGAGTTCGCCCTCCAGAGTCTGTGTGGGTAGCAAGGAGACCTCTGAGCTGCTACAGGCTCCCTGCCATGTAGGATACGTTTCTTGCTGGATACTCCAAGTCTGCCCATAAACCTGATAGTATAACTTTGAAAGAAAATTAATTTCATCTCTCACTGGGGGGGTTACTGAAGGGATGCAAGCTCCTGGCAATATATATGTTTGATATATGACACTTGCAACAGATGCTTAAGAAAACTTTCTCGCTTGTAAATGAGCACACAAGTACTTGCTATAGAGGAGGAAAGATGTGCTTAGGACATGTAAACAAGTAAACAAAAAATCCCCCTCCTGTGTCACTGTGTTCATCTCGAACATAGAAATGCAAGAAGTGCAATGGCAGTGTTTTTTTTTTAAAGAGGGACAAAGTATAGGGTTGGAGGCAAAGGACATTTGGGTTCCCATTATTTTAGTTTCTGGTTTAGATAAGCAAGTCTACAGTTGCTTTCTAGCATGGTGAGTGTTAGTGCAGCTATCATAGGTGTGTGCTGGAGCACTCAAGCAGCTTGAGCCCTCTCTGGCTTCCACTGCATTGCAGGGAGGAATCACAGTGGAGTTTTCTGAAAAAGCCCTCCCAGCAGAGGCAGAAGTGCACAGCAAGTCTCTGTAGGCAGGGACAGCAAGGTCTGGGGCTGACATTTCTGCCATGCGAAGCCAGAGGGAAAAGACAGAGAGACACAGGGAGGGTGAGCAGCAGCATTGCTAGTCCATGAAGCCGTTGCACTTGCTGCAGTGGCTGCAGCTGCATGAAGCTGTGTCATTCCACAGGTGGTGTATGCCATGCTGGGGTTTCCGGTTTAGATTTTATTTTCCCTTTCCCTTCTTCTCTTGTCTCTTTGAGCAATGATCTTTGTCTTTATGCCAATGCATGATGCATGGGAAACAAGCAAGAGGAGGTAGAGGTGCTTTCAGGCCTGAAGGGCTATGACAACATTGCTATCATAGAGACTTGGTGGGATGCCTCCTATAACTGGAGTGTTGGAATGGAAAGATACAGGCCCTTCAGGAAAGGCAGGCTAGGAAGAGAGGGAGGGGATTTCTTTCCTTTTCAAACCAATGAAATAACCAATGAATTAACTTTTCACAGTAGGTAATAATAGGCAATACTTACCTATTGTCTGAGGTGTAAAAATTTTGTAATAAGACAGTCTTGAATTATTCTTCATATCTCTTACAGTTATGTTTAAATTGATTTTTCTTGATGGCTGGAAATATATTTCTTTCATATGGCAGCCAATATTTTTCTTCCTTGCATTTTTTACATATTCCTGGCAATCAAAATCTTTTCCTGTGTGTCTGTGAGAAGGAAATATGAGTCTTGTAAATCAAGGACTTAGCTACAAAACCATGATTTCATACTTATTTTGCACCAAACCCTTACCTGTATGAAAAAAAGATCTGGATACCTTCAGGGGCTTCTGCTTTAATATACCAGGTGCAGTTGAAAAAAGAAATGTTATATATGATGCATGAAAAATTCTGAATATACACTGAAAAAAAAAAAAAGAGTAAAAAGAGTGATGTTTATTTTACATAATACCATGATGGCTGCCCTTACAAACCCATTATATAGCTTTTTTAGAAGTGTGAATAAGTGGAAGGTGAGAACAAATAAGTCTTTCTGCTTTTTGGACAATGGCCGTACACCTGCTACTAACAACAAAAACCTTACTAACCCACTTAATGAAAAGTTAGCCCAAAGAAGTAGATTAAAGCTCTGCTCTTTCAAGATTTCCTGAAACTGGGTGATACCGAAGGCAATCTTCAAGACATGAGTTGCTACGGAAAATGGAAAATGTGGTTGGGTCTTTTCAACAGCTTGCTCAACAGAGCTGGAGTTTTCTGAATATGAACTTGTCTAATAAAGGAAATAATTCTGCAATATTCCAAGAAATTATGTGTCTTATTCTTAACAAATCCATACCAAAAAACAAAAGTAGAATAATAAGCTTTTGGAAATTATATGTCTCCAAGTAACAGAAGACACTATCATGATGTCTTAACAACATGGAGGAAATAGCTGACCTGGAGGTGCCTTGTAAGTAAATTCTGTCCAGCCACTCTCCTTAATTACATCATCTGTTTCTTTTGCAAAAAGTTGTGTTTTGACTTTAGCCTTAAAACCAGAGTGTAAATTAAGATTTATTCTCTTTTTCTTCTTTTGCAGTCTTTCCTAAGAGAAGGAAGAAGGAATTTCATGAAAGTGGGCAGTACTAAGTATTGAAAGGGAAATTATGCAAATTTGTCTACTGAATGAAGTAATACATGATTTCACTTCAAACTATGTGTAACCATTGAACAACTTACTTCATTCTCTTGAGTGGTATTGAAGAATTTGTAACTCAAAATATACTTCACAGTATATTTCTCCGTTTCTTCTTTTGTCAGGTTATTGTTCCAGGACAGAATGACTCCAGGCTCATGCTTGGAAATCCACACAGTGTTATGTAGCTCAGGTGCATCTGCAATGACAATGATATTGCATAGAAAAAGAAAGGGCCCACCACTGTGTACACAAAGGATTTGGCTCTCAGTAAGTATTGCACACTCAGTAGCTCCCCCAGGAGCTCTGTTCTTACAATGAGCAGGTGGTTTTTCAGCTCTGTTGAATATGACTTCAGCAGTAAGATTCATGCTTACCTATTTGCAACTCTCAAAATGTTAGGTCATTCACTTTTGCCTGTCTTGGGTACCTCTCCTAACAGAGGTCTCCGTTTCTCTTTATGGGCTATAGCATGTGCTTTGATAACAAGTTCAGATACCTGGGATGGCTAGTGCAGGATGAATTGTTGATACTTTACTTACCTCCTACATCTTGTTGTTCACTTGCCAGGCTAGTGGAAAACAAGGTCTTATACTGGAAAAAGCTTATTATCATCATGATGGGAATGAATGTAACATGTGCCATAGCAAATACTTTGTGCCACAGCAAACACTTTGTGCCACAGGGTCTGCAGAAACTGAGACTTTATACTTCCAAGTTTGGTTGAAAAAGCAGTTAGAACATGATGTTTTCATTTTGCACCTGTGAAATAATATGAAAGAGTCACTTAACCATGTAAATGATGTCCAAAGTATAAGAAATAAGTATAACATTACATATATTTAACAGGTCTTGTTGTTTGGTGCCTTTTATTCCTGAGATATTTGTATTTAAACCCACTCTTTAATTGGGTGTCATGGCAAAAAAAGGACATGTGTGCCATACCAAGCTAGTTTTCAACGTACTGCTTAGATTGCAAATCAAGACCACAGAAATGACACAACTGACACTGAAAGCAGGCCGTTTGGGTAGCAGCTACCTAACATAACTGTGGCTAGATACAAACCCAGCAGCTGTATCCATATATCCAGCCCCTAGTGTCAGTTCCAGGTTGTGAATCACGTTACCTGGTTTAGGCATCTGCTTTAGGAAGATATGAACCAAAACTGCCTGAAATGAATCCTGTCATTTGCAAAAGCAAGTATCAGCAAGAGTATATCAGGTGTTTGCTAAATTTGGGATACAGTGAACAAACATATTCCACATTGATCAAAGCTGGTTTTAGAAAGAAATTATTACTGTATCCCTGATGGCTGAATATTCCTTCAAAGGTTGCTTAACCATAAAACAACTTCTGAGACTTCTGAGTTCTTTGCAGAATTAATATGCCTCTGTGCTTTGGATCTTTCACTCACAACCAACTAATTTATCTTGGTTCTGATTGTTTTCAGTACTAAGACCTCAGACCCACTCTATGTATGCTATCCGGGATCAGCAAAAGGACACCTGGTGCCATATCAAAATGCTCAAAATACACTGATGTCGTGGTTTAAGCTTAATTGTAAATTAGAAAAGCATGTAGCCTGCTCGTTTTCCCCCCACAACCTGTCCTTCCGCCCCCCCCCCCCCCCACCCCCGGGGGGGGGGGGGGGGCAATCCAAAGAATGCAACCCCCCCGGGTTGAGAACAAAACATGCCCGT
>WYDI02029684.1:0-27146 GCA_009867235.2 Psittacus erithacus
CTTCTCATTGTTATTATTGGTGGTAGCAGCAGTGGTTTGTGTTATACCTTAGTTATTGGACTGTTCTTATCTCAACCCATGGGAGTCACATGCTTTCGATTCTCCTCCCCATCCCTCTGGGAACGGGTTAGGGGGAGGAGAGGAAGGGTGGGGAGTGAGAGAGGGACCGTGTGGCTGACTGGACTTAAACCACGACAGAAGCAACCACCCATACAGAAGACCCAACATCAACAACTCTGCTAGGCAAGATGCAGAAAGAAGTCATCAAATCCTTTTTTAGTCACATCCCACCACAGGCAACCCTGAAATTTCATTTGCTTTTTTTTAACTAAACCCAAAACAGTTTCCCAAAATCATGTGTTCAACAACTGGCTTAAATAGGAACTCTAAAGCAAAAGGTTGGAAAGAGTAGGAAAAAAAAAAGTATAATTTAATAAAAAAAGTCAGCATCTACAAATCAAGCTGCATGGATCAAACCAAAATTTAACATAAAGATTGATATCAGTGTTAGAGTTATAACTACTGAAGGGTTAGACTTTTTTTAAAAAAGCATAGATAAACTAAACTATCTTCTGTATAGATAAACCCCACAGATACAGCAAAGATCACTAGAAGGCAGCAAGGAAGAAAGCCTAAAGCTCACTGGACAGAAGGAGCACACAATTAAAAATAAAACAAACCAAAAAACAACTTGGAGCTATTTAGCTAATTGACTATTTTATTAGAAAACAAAGTGAACTGTTCTGCTCCACACATGCTTTACATTCTCTTCACATTATCTTGTACAGATTAGTGAACTCTACTGAAAAATAGATCTACAGAAGATACACAATAAAAGTGTACAATCATTCACTAATGCATATACATTCATTAACTAAAAATCTTGAAACATGTACATCTACAGATCTATTAATTTTAATTCATTAAGAAATAAAGAATATAATTAATCTTTGCAATGTGTACTAATGATGTTACCTGACAGGATTACTAGTCAAGGACACACGAAGAGATTCTAGGCAAGTGACTAATCTTTCCTCTGTTAACCCAGATTTTAAGTCTTGAATAAACTCTTGGGGTGAAATCTTCCGAATGTTCTTGAGACTTCCCTGAAATACAGAAAATACATTCACTTTGTATTTGGCACACATAGAACTTGAATAGATTACTAATGGCTAACCTTCATTGCTGTTCCTTGAAAAAACTGGGAAGGGGAGAGGGTGAGATAGGTATATAATTTAGTTCTAAACCTGTAACTGTGTCCGTATAACATATATGCTAAACTCTGACTAAACGTTGTCAATTTATGAACAAATTTATAATCAGTAGTCAAAAGCAGCAGGCATCAAATGTAGAAATGTATCATGCACACTCAGTGAAATGCAATTTTTGTCATGAATGGATTCTGTTTATGCATCTTAATTTTCAGTACTCAACAGAAGAAAAAACAACTCTGAGGTGCTCTGAAGAGATCACAGAGGATGTGTCCAGAAGGGTAACTGCAATCATAACAGAATACAGAGGAAAAAAAACAGTGCAACTGAAGAGTACTCAGGATGTTACCATAATAACTTGAGTTCTTGTAGATACTGGTTTAAAAGGCTTTTCCCTTAAATGTCCTTCAGATGAGTATATGAGACTGGGATTATAAAAACAGACTAGCTTTGGCTCTAACAGCTAAAGCAAAATAATTTGAAAACAAAAAATAATAGTAATAAGAAAAAGACTTTTTCAGAATCACTAAAGTTCCAAAGATAAATAACAGCTCCTCATTTGTTGCATTTGCCATCTGTGAGAATGCTGTACAACACAAATATGACAACTGATGCAATAACATAAGGACATAACCTTCCAGCTTGGATTTTGCCTTGCTTTCTCGGTTTCGCTCTTTTTCGGCAGATGGAGAAGCAAATGGGGACATGGAAACCAGCAAGATAGAAATGAAGATGCAATAGCAAGTTAATGCAACACTGCAAAAGTAGTTTATAGCAATACAGGCTGAAAGACACTGGCTTTGATTCATCATATTATCTGTGTTGTCAAGTGTTGCTTAAAATAAATGCAAGATCTTAATAACTCTTCTGAAGGAAACATAGTATCCATGGTTGTAAACAAAACAATGGTTGAACTGAACTAAGGAAGCTTCATAATTTGCAATTAAAATAGGAATCTAAGAAGCATTGACCCTATTATTGAGTATCCCCCTCCCCTTTATTTTTAAATATCAGCAAAGACAAAAACTTTGTAGATGGTTCAAAATAACAAGCGTATTCCACCTAATACCCATTTACAACACAAGAAGGATAGACATATTTTCTGCAGAATATATCTAAATTCTAAAAATAGAGACACACAATGGGCTATGCAACCTATATTTGTCTTAATTAATTGGAATAACTCCTTTTTAGAGAAGAGAAGTACAACTATTCTGTCATATAGCATTAAAGAGAGTTATGAAATAATACTTGATTATCTAGTGGCTTAAGCCAGGAATTGAAAATAATTAGACTTGCAATGCCGTAACAACTTGAAATTATCCACTGTGAATGGTAAGGCAGTCTCATTATGTTATTATACAGAGCTTTATACAGAAGATGTTTTCTCAGTTCGGCAGATCCTCAAGAAGTGTTGAAACAAAAGTTTTCTCATCCTGAAGTAAAAGATGATAAAACTGTTTCTCGCAGAGAAGTCATGTCAAAAACTGGCAAGAGCGGATGCTCACAGCAGACTGGACTGCTGTGGTGCCATTCAGAGGGATCTCAACAGACAGGAGAAATGGACAAAGAAATTTCAGGGAATGCTAAATCCTAAACCTGGGAGAAATAATTCCATGCAGAAATATGTGTTGGGGCCAGCCAGCTGGAAAGTAGGTTTGTATTAAAAAAAAAAACAAAAACAAACCAAAATAAAACAACAAAACACACAAAGGTCCTTGTTGATGACAAGCTGACCATACAGAAGTGCAGCACTTCAAGGGAGATGATCCTGCCCCTCAGGTCAGTGGTGGTGAGACACATCTGGAGTACTGCATCTACTTCTGGGCTCATCCAGGGTGGAAGAGACATGAACACATTGGTATGAGTCCAGGAAGGGCTGTGGGAAAGACTAAATGAGCATCTGTTGTACAAGGAGAGACTGACAGAATTGGGATTATTTAGCCCTAAGAGAAGGCTCAGGGAAACTCTGTCAGTGAAAGGACAAGAGGCACAAACTGAAATACAGGAAATAGTTTAAACATAAGACAAACACAAACTTTCCCCTTTGTTTTTGTTTAGTTTTTTAACCACGAGGTTGGTCAAACATTGGAACAGGTTGCCGACTGTACAGCCTCCTCTATCAGAGACATTAAGAAATGGTCTACATAATAGGTTAGGCAAGACAATCTCTAGAGATCTCTTCCAGCCTCAATCATTCTGTTCTATGACTCAGTGACAACAGAACAGTGAGGGCTACTAGAGGCTTCACTACCTCTCTGCTCCACCTATATTTCCTCAGACTTAGGAAACATAGGTTCCAGACACCAAAAACAGACTACTGACAGAAAACACCCTGAAAATATACCATCTCACACTATGTTTTGGTACACCACACATCGTACAAGGAATGTGATTCCAAACATGCCTCTGAATTGTTGAAGATCCCCATCTGCTGACATATGAAAGTCGCTTCCAGTGTTCCACAAAAGAACAGATGAGATGGCCAGGAAGGGATGAGGGTTGAAGGGAACCTTAGAATAAAAGATCTAGGAAACTCTGGGTCCAAAGAGCTAACTGTATGCACTGATAATGCCAGGAACAGGACACTGCCTCCTCAAAAAACTCAATCTAGGTGGCAAACTTATTCCACAAAGAATTTATGCTCCTCACCGAGATGGTAGAATTGCTTACACTTGCAGAAAGCAAGAAAGCACAGCTCCCCACAGCTTTGACACAACTATATCTACAGAGGAATGAAAAACAAGCCAAAAAAAAAAAAAAAACACCAAACCAAAAAACCCCACCGCTGGAGAGCAATCTCCAAACCAAATGTAGAAGACCCTAAACAAAACAATAAAGTGTTCATAACAAAGACTGGATAAAACATGAAAAGTAAAAGCTACTGCACCATGAGTTGCCCAAAACACTACAAATTCACTGGCTAAGGGGAACTGCTGACAAGCGATTCTGCCTGGTCATTCCAGAGATTAAATACTGAGCACGTCCATCCCGTTACAATAATCCTCAAACATTTTAAGACGAGACAATATATACCCCTGAGGCAGTCAGGAGAAAATAAATTACAGCTGTGATATACGGAAGAAATTGTAATAACTGTGGTGTAACAGGGGCTGAAGGCTGTGCCTGGATGAATATACAGCTCCTCATGCAATCCTGGATCTTCCCAGCTGGTCTCTGCATAGATGAGACTGACAAGAGACAAGATGACCAAATAAACTCCTAGCAGCCCTTGTAACAAAGTATTTAACTAAATACTACAGGAGCTCTCCAGTCAGAAATTTAGCAAAGTTCCAGAAATTCTCCTGGCAGCTCCTGCTGTGCATAGACTGGTTGATAAGCAGTACTTGTATGCCTAAGCATATGAATTAATATCCTGGGTGGAGAATCTGTCATTTCCAGTGACTTCCTCCAGTAGTTCTTGCTGTACAATTCACCAAGCTGGATATAAGTAAGGTACTTATAAGAAGCCAGCAAAATTACTTTCCTTTGATGCAGGAACAGTCATATAGGATAGTCATATGGACAGGGCACATAGTTAAGATGGTCAGAAGATATTTTGGAAGTAATTTAATATAGTCAATAGAAATGTGTACAGTAGAAAGGTCCCATAAGACAAGAGCCTAACCAGGCTAGAGAATTCACTAGGACGACATTTCAGAGTCTCTTCTGACTTATCTGAAGTCTCACTAGCAATGGAGTCTCACATCAATATCCAGACAGCATAAGCCATCCTGTTTAAGGCTCAGTTCCCCACCTGAACATTACCCTGTACAAAAGATGCTAATGAATTATGAATGTCTGTACAACACACCCACAGTACCAAGTACCACTTACTCATACTTATGCTAAGGTTCTGCAACATAATAAGAATATGATACATCTGCCAGTGCTTAAATAAAATGAGAGCTGCATTTGGTACCAATTGTGAAACTGATTATATTAACTACATTTCAGCATGGGAAAAGCTGCTTAAGTTCAAAACGCTTCAGTTAACTGAGAAACAGGAAATATCTTGAGGCATCAGTGCCTCTAGAAATTTAATTGCTCAACTGAAGAACAACTGGTCTGTGAGCAGATGCAGTATGAAGTCAGCATTAATTAATTCAGTTAAAACATTACAAGGGTATAAAAGCTGCACAACAAAAACAAAGTCTTGTGAAGAAAACTCACTTTAACAACTCTGTGTGTTCAATATACAGAACAGCAAAACTTATGGTACAGTAACATTACTGGAGTGCTACTTTTATTTCCACTTGAGTATCAACTCCATAACATGGGCTGGAACATCTTTGTATTTTTATACATCACTTAAAAATGCGGCTTTGTTTCTAACCTCAAATAATCATAATACATACAAACAGGTACAAAAACACAGAAAATACATTGGACATAATCTCCAAAGACAAATAGAATAACATTGCTTTTGGTAGACGAGAATTCACACATGCATAGTAGCCTTTAAACACAACTGTTGTTCCCTTCTCTGTTTCCTGATTAGACATGACAACACAGCAGACAGAAATTTCATTCAAAATTTCAAAGCCATAAGAGTTCACACAATACGCAATATACATCTCTAAGATAATTTCGGTGGCATGGTTTAGTGGGAGGTGTCTCTGCCCATGGCAGGAGGGCTGGAACTAGATGACCTCGAGGTCCTTTCCAACCCTAACTATTCTATGATTCTATGGTAATCTTTTTAAGGGAAGAAATAAGGCTTCACCTAAACACTATACAAGGGAGTACTAACAGAATACTAAAGTACTTGAGCAGAATTCTTCCAAGCATACAACTTTTGCTATCATTCAAATTTTTCATCAAGTACTACTAGCATCCCAAACCCCAAGACTGTTTAGTCTTTGCATTTCTTCTACACATTATAAAGAGTGATGATAACAGCAAGCTTACAGGCAAACATATACAGACATATATACAGAAGCATGCTTTCAGTCAACTGTTAAGATGTCTCTAAGCAAAGTGGAATATTGGATGATGCATGTCTTGTGAAGACAGGCTGAGACAGTTGGGCTTTTTCAACCTGGAAAACAGAAGGCCCCAGGGAGACCTTAGAGCAGGCTACCAGTACCTAAAGGGGGACTACAAGAAATCTGGAGAGGGGCTTTTTAAAAGGGCCTATAGTAACAGGACAGGGGGGAACGGCTTTGAGCTGACAGAGGGCAGATTTAGATTAAACATTGGAAAAAAATTCTTCACTATGAGGATGATGAGACACTGGCACAGGATGCCCAGAGAAGTTGTGGCAGGCTCATACCCAGCAGAGTTCAAGGCCAGGTTGGACAGGACTTTGAACAACCCGGTCTGGTGGAAGGTGTCCTGCCCATGGCAGGGGGTTTGGAGCTAGATCATCTTTAAGGTCCCTTCCAACCCAAACCATTCTATGATTCTTAAAATCTCACCATACAGAGGTAGGTCACAATATTCTGTATCTAAATAAGCACCTGAGCGCAGCCCTTCCAAAGCCAGCAGAACTTCTAGATGCATCAATAACAGAGATGTGATTGGTTAATACTGTAAAGGAGTTCTGTTTTTCTAAGAAATAGAAACCCTGATACTGAGGTCAGTGATGAAGATCTGACTATAGTCTGATTGCCAGAGGCTACTTCCCTTTCTGTGATTCTTAGAGGCGCAGCCTCTGTTCTTCATTCTAATAGTTTTTGTAATAAGTGCTATAAATGAAACCTGCTTTGTACCCTGCATAACAGTTTCAAATGAGGATATTTGTCCCAACACAATACAGGTTAGTTCCTGTCTGCTTAAAGTTTGAGAAGTACCTACTATCAGACGTTACTGCAGCATCATTCACAAAAAGAGAGACCTGAAATGGAATTAGTTGTATGCAATAGTCAGAAGCTTCTTCAGCTCTTCAGAAAATTATGACACTTCCATCAAGTCAAGGTCCACCAAAATTTAGCTGAGTACCCTGGGCATGCAGTGCACTATTCTCTCTAGACTGAGAAAGCACTCAGGCAGTCCAATGCACAGGAGGCATGAAAGAGCATGCCAGGAACAGAGTTGCAAGGGCGAGTGAAGGAGTTTCCCATTCCAGTAGCTCCAGTATCAAGTCGAATTGATCTGCAGCACTATTGTATCAAATAGCCTACTCTATGTATCACAGAAACAGCTCCTCCTAATTTCACAATGGCTGAATGCCATTTCCAGTAAGAACACAACACTAGAAACAGACTTCAGTGAAGACAAGAGTTTTCCTGCATAAATTAGTCTCCACTGACCTCCCACATCAGAAAGCTGTGGGATATGTGTGCTGGCAGCAGAGGAGGGGAACACAAATGCTATGAGGGCTTTATGAAAACATGCAAGGCAACAGCATGTGGGAGCAAATCAGTACTCTGAGGGAGGAAACAGACCTGACCTCCTCAAAAGAGTACCTTTGTCATGGTTTAAGCCCTGCCGCACAGTCTTTCACTCACTTCCCTCTCTTCCTCCCTCAGCTCCCGGTGGGATGAGGAGGAGAATCAAAAGAATGTAAATCCCATGGGTTGAGATAAGAACAGTCCAGTAACTAAGGTATAGCCCAAATCACTGCTGCTACCACCAATAATAATAACAATAAGGGAAATAACAAGAGAAGAGAATACAACGGCTCACCACTGACCGATACCCAGCCCCATCTCAGCAGTAATCTAGCCCTTCCAAGTAACTGTCCACAGTTACCTCCTGGGCATGACATGCTGTGGTATGGAATACCTCTTTGGCTAGTTTGGGTCAGGTGTCTTGTCTCTGCTTCCTCCTGGTTTCTCCTCCTCCCTGGCAGAGCATGAGGCTCAGAAAGTCCTTGGCCAGGCTAAACATTCTAAGCAGTAGCTAAAAACATTGGTGTTATCAGCACTGTTCTCAGACCGAAAGTCAGAAACACAGCACTGCACCAGCTACCAAGGAGAAAAAATGACTGCTACTGCTGAACCCAGGACAACCTTGTACGGCTGCTTTAGGCATAGTGCAAGAAGCTCCACTGCCAAAAAATAAGTGTGATGACAACCAAAGACCCAAAAAAAGTATTGCAAATGGCACTCAAAAGGAAGGATTACTGAAACCTACTCTGCTACAGGCTTTAGTTCTTTGCAAGTATTAAGTGGCAGGAACTGAAAATATGAAAACCTTTCTCTTGAGAAAGGGATTCTTAACATCACCATCATCAGGATGCTAAGATTCCAGCAACAGATGTTGATGTAACCACTCTGCACAGCCAGCCATGTGGTATTATCACATTACTTTTCAGATGAAACAACTGAGGTTTTAGAACGCATGTGGAGGCCCGCAGTGCCAATGATATATAAACCTTGACACACTGTTTTAGGTTAAGAAACTTCAAGAATGTTGTGAGATTTACTAGCCTGAAGTTGCCTGATTTCTCTGGAAATATCTCTAAAAAAGAAAAATAGGGTCAACATCCTGATCTTTCAGTACTAAGGAACTTACATACTATAGAAGGACCAGCAGCTTTGGTGAACTTAGCTTAAATAAAACAATCTCCAGACAGTTCACTCCCGCACTAGGCATCTACCTTCCTAACAGTGCATTACACTAATAAGGTACATCATTTAAAACAGACAATAAGATAGTAAGTAGACAAGGTCATTTAAATTACTACAGTGTCTTCTTTTCTCAATATTTACTTATAATTACATATGGGCATTTTTTTACTGATCTGCCTACACACATGGAGCAGTGAGAGTAAGAGAATTAAAAAAATTAATTTGAAAGCATTCAAAAGAACTGAGGACAGTATGAGCACTGAAGCATTTAGCCCTGGACTCAGTACACACTTCACAAAAAATAAGTAGATTTTTCTTATGCCAACTTAATCTTTAAACTGCCCAGTACACAACTCCTTACACTTCTCTAGAACAACCAGTTATTATTCCTGTAAGTAAAAAATGGACACTAATTGGTTTCATGTGCAAACAATCTCATTATCAACTATTTCATAGCATCGCAACATGAATTCTGTATTGAAGTCAAGTACGAAAAAGAACAGCCAGTTCAGTAATTCTTTCCAAACAGTGCTAGAAAATAAAATTCTTCACATCAAGCTTTTCCAAGTTCTATGAAAAATCTTTTTATCTCCACTAATAGCCATACCTTTACCAAAAAGAACTGTTGCTCTGTATCAGAACACACACCTCAAGTACATGTGATTATCTTTCATTGGAGCTTGTAAAATGAGATAGTGAACTTTAAAAATGGTTGTGTTTATGAAAAAGAGGAGTTAATCAAAAGAATGTGACATGCAGGCATCATTTTTTCCTCTCCAACATGAAAATAACCTAAACTTTAAGTAATTTTTTGCACTTCAGAAACATTTACTTACAGACTTGGAAGCAGTGCTAATGTATTGCATCACCATTTCTTTTTTGGTATTAAAATCCTTTTCTCTCAATGGCATCTTCTTGTCTTCATTTAAATTCATATCTTCCTAGAATGCGAAGGAGGGAAAAAAAAACAAGCAAAAAAAAAAGTAATTTTAAATGTCATCCATCAACAGTTGTTTAACTCTGAGACCGATTTAAAAACAATAGACACAAAAATACAAATTTGAGTGATTGAAAGCTGTTACACAAACAACTTTCCATAGGTTACTCCAAGTAATGAAAATCCTTATCCACATTCCCTAGCAACTTAAGACTAAAAAAAGGCCAGCTATGCCACAATAAACAAGTGCACCACAACCACTAGCATGATCTCGTAGAAATCGCCTGCAGTTTTACACACACACACCAGAAAAGCATTACTTACCACTTCCTAAAAGATGTTATAAATGTACTCTAACCAGCCTCTTAGAAAGATTTTTTAAATAATATATTAAATTTGTTCCATAATTGTGTTCCTCAGTTACCAAATACTAATCCTGGCCAGCAGAATCTGCTTTGCACTGAGTATAGTTCACAAAATAATACCCTTGCAACAAAAGTAAGGCCTGAATTATTGATGATTTGTTCACTAAATCAACACCTTCAACTGTCATCAAAACCCCATCACAATGCATTCATTCCAACATAAACCCAGAGGTCAAAAGGAACATGTGCAGAACTACATTCAAAGCCACACAGCAGCTGTTCACTGCATTTCTGATACAGGGACTTCTACTGTTCCAGCCTAGAAATGCTCTGATCATTGCAATCAGTTCCACATCTGTGAGAAATGACATTTCCTATCACACTGGAGGTAAAGAAAAAAAAAAAAAAAAAAGGCTCAAGAAACAGAAACAATTTAGGCACACACACATACGAGCACATACAGCATTACTATGGTCACCCAAGCTTAGCAAGAATTACTGTAGTTATTTTCAGCTGAGGCTCACAAGGTGAATCCCCACCAGTTTTGGCAGTAGCAATGCTACAAAATCAGTAGGTAAGCATCTTGATAGCAAAGCTATTTCACCTAGTCAGAAATCAAAGACAGAAAGCAAACTCATAACCTTAGAAGAAAAAAAAAAAAAAACAAAAACAAAAACCTAGTCCAAAATTTTATACTAAACTGAAACTTAAGTTTCCTTGTCTTTCACTAGTTTTCGTATTGGATAGGACAGAACCAAGCACAACTCCCAGAGACACTTAGAGTTTTGCATAAATGCAAGTGAGAAGACACTGCAGAAAATGCTTGACTCCTTATGCTGGACTTCTTCCAAGTAGGGTAATTTTGTGTAGATTTTTCCCACCACAAATGTTAGCCTTTTGTTTCGTTAAAGACTAGGAAAATTCTTCACTTAAGTCTAGTATGCATTTAAATTATTACTTCTTATTTATTTAATTACTATTTAGTATTTTATTATTTATTTGATATTATGTAGTAGATTTCTAGTATCAGATTTGTGTATTTGATACTAAATATACAATGTTATTATGTGATATTTTTAGTACCAAGCAAGCACAAGGGGCGTGTAAAAAAAAAAAATCTTTCATTCAAGCAATAATGTAGTAATTTGAATCCTTGGCAGCTGGCTTGCATGTTGGTGTTACCTCCTACATCTCAAAGTAAATGCAAAACTCCTTCATTTGCACAAGCTAGAACCAACAAGAAAGGCGGCCACACATGGTCAGGTGGAAACCTAAAAATTTAAACTAGTTACGTAACAAACCGATCTATATATTTTAGCATGCTGATCAAGCACTTAGTGTTAATTACATAACTAGACAGGACTTGGAAAATTCATCGTGAATTCTGGCACCGATACACGGTTTTGGACATAAAGATTTGGAGACTGTTAAAAGGTATTTTAAATAAGAGCAGGTAAGAAAGTTCTTTTCAATTTACTAATTTAAATATTTTTTTCAGTAGCAAGTTCTCTGAAAGCCAGTAAAATACTATAACCTTAAATTCTAAACAACTGCTCAAAAAAATTTTTACCTTATCTAAGACATTTCCTTAGCTTAAAAATGGGAGGAATAAAAATCAAATCAAATTGTCAAGAACACTATAATGTTAGCATTCCCTCTGGCCTTCCATTTGTTACCTTACTACAGGTATTTCTCATTTTATGTAATCCTTCAGTTTAATTAACTACCTTACATTAAATTCACAACATCATATTTATGACTATTCTTATTAACAGGCAACACATTTGTTGAGATATGTACATGACAACTCATACTATAGATAACTAAAATCAAGTCCAGCTTGATATTACCAAATGAATTTTTTTTCTGCAAGTTCCAATAAATATCTTTGCAACACTGTGCCTCAGGATTCCTTTCCACAGGAATACAATTGTATAGCAAAAACTGGCTTCAAATGAAAATACACTTTACATGTGTATTTAATAAAGGTAGATGTACTTAATTTTATACTTAAATTGTATTTTTAAAATACATAAAGACAAATGTAGGAACACTGAAACCAAAGTATTCCATTTTAAGTTTCACAGAAATACATGGCTAGGTCTTTCTCACTGTTTTCTGAGAGTTACCATATCATCAGTACCCTGTCTGCAATATGCCAAACAGGTTTTGTTCATAAGCAACATTGAAATGTATGTATATCCTACCCAAGGGGGGAGGAAAACAAACAAAAACACAAACAAGAAAAGATTTTTCACATTAGCCTGTACCCACTGTGAAGATCATCCTTCATTTAAAAGCCCTCCTTTCAGACTTCTTTTTTTAAGCTTGCTGAAAAATAATTTCTTAAATAATAAAAGGGTAAAAAAGGGTCTTGTTTTTCCTGTAAAAAATACCTAACTTCCAATCATGTTAAAAAAAGGATGGGGAGGGGAGGGGGCGTTAAGAAGCCTGTCAGTATAAGCTATATTCCAGAATCCTAAATATAACAGCAGGTTTATTTATAAGAAATATTCTGTGTGCAGCAAAAAGTAATTTCTTTGTGGTTGCTTTCAAGAAATGAAACATCATTAAAGCAGCATTCCAGTATCTAAAGAGGGCCTATAAGGATGCCGGGGAGGGACTTCATTAGGGACTATAGTGATAGGACAAGGGGCAATGGGTTAAAACTTAAACAGGGGAAGTTTAGATTGGATATAAGGAGGAAGTTCTTTACTGTGAGGGTGGTGAGGTACTGGAATGGGTTGCCCAAGGAACTTGTGAATGCTCCATCCGTGGCGGTGTTCAAGGCCAGGCTGGACAGAGCCTTGGGTGATATGGTTTAGTGTGAGGTGTCCCTGCCCACGGCAGGGGGGTTGGAACTAGATGATCTTATGATCCTTTCCAACCCTAACTGCTCTATGATTCTATGATGTAATTGACTTATACAGATTAGAAGTATTCAGCATTACAAGGGGCACATCACACATGACTTAGTTTACAAAACCTTCAACTCCATTCTCTTATTTTTTCTTAAATCATTTACAGTTATTCTACAGGTGAGCAATAATATTATTTTTCTCATTGGAAAATAAGTAATTTCACATGGATATCTTCCTAATAGCACTAACAGAAATTAAAGGAGCTTTAATTGTCTGGTTTTATGAGTTTTTCATCATTTTTGCCATCAAAACCCCACAAGAAGCCACTGCATAAAATACTGGGAGAAGGAAGCTGCAGGATCTAGGAAAACCCAAAGTATAACATAACACATTCATTGAAACTTCATAATTCAGAAACAACTCTCTTCAATACTAACCAGTTGACTTTTTGTTTTGTGCAAAATCAGTTCTAAAAGCCTGGCTACAGCATTCAAGTTGATCACCATTCCCCAGATCACTTAATTTGATTGGAACAGCAAACCAAAGACTACAATATATAATTAGCTATATAATCTACTGTAATTAAACTAGCTTTATTTCACTCCATTCAAGTGTGGATAATCTGAAGAATACCTTCTGCACTATATGCTATAGCTAAAATAACAGTAATGAAGTAGTTTAAGTGCTTTGTTATTCAATGAGACTAGGAAAGCACTGAAATTATCCTGATGTCATCATTAACCTGTTTTTGCAAAGTAGTTATAAAATTGGAATTAATTGCTTCAGGATCCATGGAAATAAGCCTGGATAGAAGCATTTCTTTTTACCTAGCCACACAGTAGTAGTGTTTCTGAGGATTTACTGAAAGTTTGCATTTTTTATGGCATAGTCTCAGCATCGCACACAATCCTATACCAGAATCCCTGTGGAATGGTAGAGAAATACATCCTACATTTATGTAGCAGAGAATGTCCACAGGGAGGCATACCTTCAAGGTTATTTAAGGAAAAATCTCTCCCATTTCCTAACATTTGAGCAACTACCATTCTTAGTGAAATTTCTTAAAAGCAGTAAAGTAGCTTAGACACCAAGGTAGACCAAGAAAACCAACCATGTAAGAACAAGTACAGATACAAAAGTTGGTAACACAGTAAATTTGTCCTCTCCATCAGCTTAACCTGAAAAATGAAAATCCTGAATCCTCTCTTTCGGTTATAGCTCTCAACAGTTCTATAAAAGCATCTTCATGACTAAACTAACATTATTGAGTACTGGGAATTAAAAATTTCATAAAGGTATTACTCTCATAGCACATAGCTCCTGGCAGTCTCTTTGTGTTTCAAGAGTTATTTGTTATGGGACAGAGAAAGAAATAATTATCTAGACATCACTCTCCTTGTTAATGTCCTCTTATGCTCTTGAGATTGCAGTCACTCTCTTCTCTCATGGCCATTCCATGTTTAGTTTTAAATTGCCCAAAATGACATCATCGCCATGACAAAAAACCTCAACTTACCGGTACCACCAAGAGGTCGTACCAATGTCACATAACCTTTCCACCAAATGGCTGCTCTTTTGTAGCACAATGACAGCTGGGGAAATTAGCAAATTTGAGACTCATGTGCAGACAAATGCTGCTTTGGAGGCAAGAACCTTGAGTCTTTTTTTGTGCAAGAATGACAGAGAACGTAATTTCAGAACAAAACCCTACTGTGACATTCAGAGGTATAAAATTTCTTTGTAAAAGTTTCAGGTCATCTTGAAAGGAAGCAGAATTCTCCATTTCTTGTTTTCCTCAAAATCTGCTGCATAATCTCACTTCTAATAATCAGAAACCTTTAGTTTCCATTTTAAATATATTTGGAGAAAGATCTTGTCAAAATAATGCAAAGACTTCATCCCCTGAGAAACATCCTAAAAACCACACAATTACAACTCACAATAACAATAAAATTATTCATGGGAAGATCAGAACACGTGTACAAAAGAAGGCCCCTCCTGTCAGTTAGCCACCTTGTCATTCTTCAAGTAAAGGAAAACTATGTAAGACCCTTACCATCATTTTTTCAAACAGTGCTATAATTTCTCTTTCCGACAGGGTTTTTGGAGCAAAATCCTCTGTGTCCATAGGTGTGGATGACCAATCCGTAGAATGAGAATGCTTCATATGCGGCAGAGGAGGTCGTTCCTTTTTGCTTCCTGGAATTCTAATACTGGCAAATCTATCCAACTGAAAACAGAAAAGGTGTAACATATCACATACTGTTTCCATTCTATGTAACCCTAATTAAGATGGGCATTCTTGGAAACTAAATATCCTTATTTTAATGTGGTAACTTGCTTGTTATTTAACTGCCTTATTTTAGAGGGTTTTCCTAAATATGCATGTAATGGTCAGTTGCCTTGGCGATCGAGTTAACAGACCAGAATTCCATCACATTATGGAGAAATCATGCAGAACATGAGAATTTTGCAGAAAGCTTGGAGGCAAAGATATCTACAAAACCAATTTATGAAGAGTTCTTCTCAACCATTACATGCAGCATATGAAAAAGCAGGCTTATTTACCAAAAGCATAGTTCTAAAATGTTTTTTGCTACCCTGAAACAGCTGTACTCCTGACATTGCAATAGAATATACAGATTTGCATTTTTACACAGAACATATATACAGAAGTTACTTCTTATTAAAAGACAAGTTAGCATAACTAAGACATTGCTCTATTTTTTTATTTGTGTTATGCTACCCAAAACTTAGTGCCTTTTTGTGCTCCAGTTATTTAGAAATTCATTTAGAAGAAGCATAAATACCATCAGCTCATTTATTAAAGTTAAGCAGGATACACTCATGGTTTCATGGATAATCCTTAGGTCTTATCACCAACATGAGATAGTCACTTGAACTTTACCGTTTCAAGAGCAAACAAAAAAAATTCTTTGGAAAAGTGGTTTGGATTGTGGGTTGGGTTTTTTTTTACTTATTAGGTATCCATCACCTTTTCAATAAAGACTTACTAAGTGAAATTTTAGACATTTTCATTTTTAGAGATTGTGAGTTTAAATGTATATGGGCAAGAGCCAACAGAATACAAAAGCAGATGACATGCTCAATGAGACGTGCTAAATCTTAATCATCTCTGTAGCAGCCTTTTGAACAGATGTGAACACCAGTATTACACTTGTCAATACAGAAGGAAGTCATGGTAGCATTTGATGCATAAGAGATTTTGGACAAGATTCCAACCACATCAATAGACCTACATCTTTGAAATCCTATGCAAAAATATTCTGAGGCTTCAATATATCTTGCATATAAGTATCTTGAGATATCACTTAATAACTACATCCAAGTCACCAAACTAAATGACAAGTAAAGTTATTATAGCATCTGCGAAATTAAGATCAGAGACAGCAAAGAAAATTAGAAGCAAAAGCTGGGTATAAGTGTTCCACTCTTAGTCAGAGCAAGAATTGACTATCACACATCCATGAAGAGAGGCTTAGAGGAAAAACAAAAAGACTTTAATTCTTCCTGTTCAAAACTGTAAAAGAACAGGTTTGGAGCACAGAAATACAGAACAAGCCACTCACATACAGATGGTTGTAGAACATGCAAAAGCAGAAAATGAATATAGCATAAACATAAAAGAACTCAGCAAGGATGATGGGGCTCTTTAGTGTCATATCAAACCAGCAGGCAGTGAGGAAAGTACACTCTAAAGGAATAATTACATAGGCAAGTCCCAGGAAGAAAGAATGCAACAAAAGCAAGAGAGAGGGTAACATCACTGGAAAAGAAGTAGAATCATCAGTGACAAAAATCATCTTACATCTCAATCAGACAGCAATTTCCTTCCCTGCCTTTAAAAGCAGAAGTCTCTGGTAAACATGGGGGGGATAAAGCCAGGCTGCAAACTGCAATATTTAGACTGGAATCTTAAAAAAACAGAAAAAATCACGATTTGAGATTTTTCTTCTCAAACAATGTCCTTCACTGAGCACCAACAAAAGGCAGCAAGTCTACTCCAGAGAATTAGCCAGTAGCTTCTCCATGCCCCACTATTCACTATCAAGTGCGTAACCTAAGAAATAAACAATTATGTTTGAAGATTCTTCATACACAGAACTGACGAAGGGGTAGAAGGAAGACACTCTGGTAAAGGAAAAAAAAAAAATAAAAAACATTCAGCCCATGGTTCAGTCAGCAGAGAATTTACTGAATTAGGTTTAAGAGAAGTGTGAGCCATACACTCCTTATCCTATCTCTCCTGAAAAATCTCAGCCCCTTCCTTACAGTACAATGATGCTGAAGTGTCCTCTCTTCCTTCCCCTGCACCACACAGCAGCAACAATATCAGCTCTGGCCAGGCAGAACCACCTCAGTCTCTGCCATGAAGTACTCCCTGTAGTCCCAGAGCTCTCTTGCTCCATTAGTAACAGGCAGCACCAATCCAGGGAAGAGAGACCATCCATCCTTGGAAAGATATATTTAAATTTGTTCACATTTTTAGATTATACTTTGTTTTTAAGCTTCTCTTGAACATTAGACTGTATGGCAGATGTTTCGCAACACTACAGATAAGGCCATAGCATTCGTATTCCCCACATTCACCAAGTTCTATACCATGTATCCTAGAGGAGGGAAACATACTCTTGGAATATATATGATCAGGCAGAACATGTGAGACAAAGTGAGATACTAGGATTATAAGCACATATAAACATGTGTCAAACAAATTACTTTAAGTAATTTAAAACAACGCAGCCTAAGAGTAAGATTTTCATACACTAAAAAAAATGAAACTCACAAGACCTGCATAGAAGTACAGTGTGGGTATTCTACAAACACTTCTCTTGAATTATACATTGATAGTGCTTCAAAAAAGTTAATACCTCTCGATATTCTATACAGGCGAATAATTTCATGGTCCACAGAAATCACTATACAGAAAGAACGGAAATTTCATTGCTTGGTTGTAATGAAATCTACCACTGATCGCTGCTGGCGATCTAAGCACATTCAGGAGAAAATGGCAAAAAAGTAGTTCAGTAATCTTTCATGCTACACCAAAACATTTTAAATCAGGCTAACTGTCATGGTTTTTCAATGGGGAATATATAAAGTTAGCTTTGATAAAAAGTGTAACCACATTTTAAAGCAGGTTTCACCTTCCATCTTTTCTAAAGATGTCTACCATTTTTCTGGTATTTATTTTACCAATAAATACTATAGACCCATACAGGAACAGTGCTTTAGGACAACAATTTTCTGAAAGGGACAAACTTTCCCCTTAGAATGTTTGTTGGGCCAACATTAAAATTAACCAAATAATAAACAGCGTTTCATATGTTCTTAATACAAAGTATTTCCACAGTAAAGTCACTTTGAAATTCCCCAAATTAATATCTGGTTTGATGTACTCATGGAAGGCAGAGTAGATTGTAGAGAGCTGAGATTTCAAAGGCAATAAAGGAATGAGAAGGAAATAACAGTGCAATTATGTATTTCTGGGCACTCAGAGGAGAAGCTAGAATTCTTTTAATCCACTATACAAAAACATAAAGGGGAATCTCTAACCAGCTCATAAATTCAAGAAAATCTATCCCTGCCATTATAGCACAATTACCGAAGATGAGAAAAACTATTTCAGATACATAATCTGAAAAGAAATGAAAATAAAATAATTAAATACAGAGTACAAAAAAGCTTCTGTAATAGTCATTAAAAACTATTTGTGCTAAAATTGAAAAAAAAAACTTAACTGCCTATGTAAGCACAGTATAGTGGTATATATATACTGTAAGCATAGTACAGCACTGCATAGTGGTCTTAAGCTTAAAAGTATGTGATATTGAAAAGAGAGGACAAAGTAACTGAAAAGACATTAACTCTGGAAAGGAATGATAGGAAGAAGTTTCTTATTCAAAGTATGCATATAGAAATAACACTGATACACCACTATTTTGTAAGCAACAACTAATAGAGACAGTCGTAAGTCTTTTTTGCTAAAAAGATAAGTTTGGTCTGATTCTTTTCTTAAGTGAGAGGGAAAAGGAAAAGGAGGGAAAAGATAAACAAAAATTAACTAGGACAGCAGAGAAGCTATTAAAGATACAGTCTGCACAGTTCTCGTTCCTAAGACTAGATCCCTCAAGATGAAAGGCATGAGAAGTGTTTTCTCATAAACTTAAAGCAGTGAGTTGTTTTCATATGTTTTAGCTTTTTTGTCTTTATGCCTTCTACTGCCAGAGACTGAAACATCTATAAAGCTGTGCACTTTATTCTGACAGTTTGCATTCTCCATGAGACAAAAATTACAAGGCAACTGAAACAAAATCTGAACATCATAACTCAAACACAGTGAAAAATAAACCATGGTCAACATGTAACCATGAGTTACCATGAGACTGCTTTTCAGTAGCATTTACATTTACCAGCCTAAAGATTCTCTGGGAGCCTTGGCAAAACTATTGTTATGGCCCCCTTGCACTGTAATAGAGTTTAAAACTGTCTTACAGTAGTGTTTCCTCCACTGCTCTGCTCCACCCATCACAAAGCTATGTGAAACTAGCTTCAGAAAAGTACAGCAGCTAAACCCTACCAACAATCTCCAGCAGTGTATGAGGGGCAAAGCAAGTTACTGAATATACACCGTCACAGTGTTGACAGCATCTGCACAGGGAAAAGTTATCTCACTAACCACTTGGCAGTCAAGATGTGTGAATGAATGATGAAGATCCCACATGTCTTTAAACATAAATCATGCCTACAGTGCGAAAAAGATCTGAGCTGTGCTTTTTTATTACTAGTAGTACAAGAAAATATGCTGGCTTATTTGCAAAGTGGTATCATCACAGTAATATTGAAATCCCGTAAGGATTTAATTTATAATGTGGATTTTTTTTAAACACAGCCACATTAAAGAAACTACTTGAAAGAAAGTAACTGACACAGGTAGGACATAGCTCCAGCCTCAGTGCTGACTGGATCTGCGGGTCATTGAGCTACAGCAGTCTCCCTTCTTTTGGGTAAGAGATGCATCTTTCTCCTTACATTTTCCTTCCCCAACAGAACAAAGGATTTATTTTACCCAGCACAGCTCACATGTTCACAGCTACATTGCCAGTAATATAAGATATTCTTAGCAAAGGAACAATTTTTGCTACTTAAAATACTAGAATAATTTATAGTATCTTTTAGGTTAGAAAAGACCCTTAAAATCATTGAGTCCACATGGGCTTAAAGATGATTAAAAATATATATTCTTTCTTTGACATTCTTTCTTGCTCTATAAGAGTAACTTCTTACTATTTGATAAATTCCACTGGTAGCAATAAAGCTTTTCATAAGAGAAAGACATAAAACAGTCATAGAATGGTTAGGGTTAACATCATCTAGCTTTGACCCCCCTGCCATGGGCAGGGACACCTCACACTAGACCACATCAACCAAGGCTCTGTCAAACCTGGCCCTGAACACTGCAAGGGATGGAGCATTTACCACTTCTTTGGGCAACCTGGTCCAGGGCCTCACCACTTTCACAATAAAGAACTTCATTGCATCTAACCTAAACTTCCTGTTTAAGTTTACCTCTTGTCTTATTGCTACAGTCCCTGATGAAAAGTCCCTCTCCAGCATCCCAGTAGGCCTTGTATATTGCATAAACCAAGATACAGAGAAGAATCCCTCTTTATATAACTTCTTATTCCTAATATGCTCAATCTCCCAGAGAGTATTTTACCTTTCTTGAGAGCAAGTAATTTTACTAATGGCAGAAAATCAAAAGTCACAGAGTTAGGCCTATGCAGTCACATCTTGAATGCCTAGAACACACCCTATTCTAAATCTGGTTTCTCTATATACTGGAATTTACACAGCCTTTCTTATCATTACGGCAGTTGCTATGAAATCAGCCAACTTTATAACTCTTAAGCTGTAAGGACTTTTAGCAAGCATTTCATTTTTATCTACGTAAGAGATATTTTATAAAATTCTGTTCATATGTACGTTTTTAATCTTTATGAACCTCACAAACCATCTGTCGAAATGTGAAGCACTCAGATAAGATAGAAAAAAGGCTTGCTTCCACAGCATCTTGCAGGTAGATGAGTTCTCAGGTATCTATTTGCCACTCTTCTGTGGAATAAGATTAAGACTTCTGTCTTCATAGTTTGTAAACAGACAATGCATCAGTGTCTCAAGAATAATCCAATACAATTGAAATACTGAAAGCAGTCTGTATTTTAGACTCTCAAAATGTTACTAACTTACGTAAATGTAAAAAAGTTCCTAGTGACCATGACGCAACACTGTATTTGTAACAAAGAGGCTGTGAGTAATAATTTATACATATTTTATAAAGCATAATGCAGCAGAGAGCAAATTAACATGCAAATGAGTGTCCCCAAGAAGAAAGAAATCTATTATTTCATTGAAAGCTACAAAAATCAAGTAATCTTAAAATTTCAGGGGTTTAATCTTCTTTTAGTACAGTTTCCCCCTTTGGTACAAAAGGAATTTTGAGAAAATACCTTTAGCAGTTTTTGTGCTTGGTGTGAAATGCCAAAACTGCTCTGCCCTGAGCCACGTTTAAGCTGCCTAGGACTCACATACCTAGTATTATCAGCCGTTTTCCAGGATCAGGCACAGAAAGACTAAACCAACAGAAAACTCAGAGGGACAAAAAGTGTCAACTGGAAAGCATATCCTTGTTCCAAGATGAAGTTGAAAGTGAACAAAATACACATCTTTAAAAGTGTATGCCACTGCAATATTTAAGGATCGGGTTGCTTGTTTTTACTGTCAGCCTTTTATTAAACAACTGTCATTTCCCTTTGAAATACATACATATGTACAAATATACAGACACTTTGTATCTACTTTTCAGGTGATGTTTCTTTAGTCTATGAAGGGGTCTTAAGTACGCTCCAAGAAATTTAAGGAGTTGGGTAGGAGGTTGCTTACTACAGAGCTATCAGGCTCTTTGCTCTTATTCCAACATGCAAAACAAACCTCCTGATTTCTAGCAGCTATTATTACAAGTTAGACACGTCCAATAGGCTAAGGGAAGGATAAGTGTATAAGCGATCAAGCTAGCCTGTTTAAAAAAAAAAAAAATCCACAGAAACAAACAGCAAGATCTTGCACATCCAGGCTTTAATTCTTCCAGGACACGACCAAAATTAAGTTTTGGTTACCATAAAATACTTTGCTTTGAAAGAACTGTGAACATTTCCTCAGCTTGTTGAGGAAAAGCACAAATTTAGAGAATCAAAGTTTTATTATCAACCCATCAGACACAAATTTCTTAACAATTCCCCACCTATGGAACTCTGCTAAAGAAACAGCAACAGGTGATTTAAGTTAATCTAGGAATGACAGGTGGAGGCAACATGCTCAACACTACCACCTTTGCACACCAAATCAGCGGTACTGGTTCCTCAGCTAGGAAACAACAATATTCCTCAGCACAAGCACGTTGCACATTGTTCAGCATAAAACTCTCTACACTTAAGCTCTCAGTGATGCACAGAAGTACTTCAGCAAGAACTCTGTATAGCACTGAAATCTAACAGGTGATCTTTAGATACCTACAGAACATTACTTCCTAGATAAATTTAAAGACCATAAATGATCCACTTTAAGGAAAGCAATTCTTACCTATAAAAGAATATTACAGCGAATAGGTAACTTCAGAAGCAAGAAAAAAAAAGAACTGCTTTATGATACAGAACCTCATCTGCTGTTCAGACAGATGAAGTTTGAGAAACAGTGCTAACATGACATTGAATATACCTACCTAATGCTGTTTGAAACAAGCATTAATGAGTTTTAGAAGCAACTGTTAGATTATTAAACATGGTATTTTAAGCTAGCCATGCAGCCCAAAGAACTTTATTATTAAACATGCAATCACAGGTATCTTAACTATGCTGCATGTAAACTGGCACAGCTACCTGTTAAGCTCATCTAGGTATGATTACAGCATACTTCAAAGCCATCCACAGATTTTTACTGCTTGCACTGAGTATGCTACAGATAGTTACATTTTAGTGAGACTTTGCCAATTAACTAAATTAACTCCACAATTAAGAGCTTCTTGTATCAACAAAGTTATTTCTATTGCATTAGCAATAAGGTTATTAGCTTAGCATAGCCAAAGAAAAACTTGTCTTACCACATCATCTGTCAGTGTCTTGATATTTAAGTGCTGTAAATCAAACAGGAAACCAGTCATGTCATAATTGTGCAGTAAAAAAAAACCCCAAAACCCAAATAAAAAAGCAAGTCTCAGTTATAGTTACTGCTACTCAAAGTAAGACGCAAGTTAAGCAGCACCGAATCATGGAACTTGATGCTTCTTGGCAAATTGTTGAATTACAGTGCACAGCAAGTTACGCAGGGAACACAGATTCAAAACAATCTGCAATCTAACCCTTAAGACAGAATAATACCAGAAGAATATAAACCAAGCAGAGCTTGAAACAAGTTGTGTTTGATTGTATTTTATAGCTAAATATACCAGAAGACCTGCCCATAATTCAGCTATAAGACTTAAGTCTCCTCAAAATGGCTGTGGGTACACAACCAAGAAATCTGTCCAGAGATTTTTAACTCAACAGAAACAGAGTTTCTCAGCAGTTCAAGACTATCTGCCAAGTGCAGCACTCAAACAACTGAGACTGTTGACCACTCTCAAGCAATGCCTATGTGGCAAGCAGAACACAAAGTCATGAGTAGAAAGTGACATTAGCATTTATTAGTAGTAACATTCAAAAATCTATGATTAGTCACTGCTGTGTGAAACAAGAGTTCCTGAACCAACTCTTTGACTATCCACTGCACATTTACAAACACAGGAAGTACTAGAACATTCAGATCTTGCACAAACCAAAAGAGTAACACCAAAGAACTGTGGCAGCTGATGAGTCAGTGTTGCAGGGATCCCATTTCTAGTTTCTATGAAAAGGCTACAAACAGACTTGGCAAAGACATGAGAAGAATGTGAAGTCACATACTCGGCTATGTAGACTCTTAATCTTAGACTTCCCTCACTGCCTCGCCTCATGTACAAGGCTTGTCAGCAGCTACAGCAACAGTCAGTGCTATTTCCAAATTAATCAGATTTGGAAACTCTTGCTTCGTCTTCACCAAGTCAGTAACAGTCAGGCATCATTACTTATGGCATCTTCTCTGGCTTCTCCCTTAGGACTGAGGAACAATTTCTACAAGTCAAATATTATCTCATGGTAGCTCTACTCTGAATATTGTCAAGAAACCGAGGAAGACGCATTTCATGAGTGGTTGTGAAGTTAAAAATAAACTTCACAAAAATAAACACAGTACTTAGTGACAAAGAGTAAGTTCTACCATCAAAATAAAATTAAAAAAAAAAAACAATTGGAGCTGGTCACCACTGCCCTTTTATGACAATCCCATTCCATGTGCTAATAGATAAGGATTTCTAATAAATGAAAACCACAAAGTGAAAATACTTCAATCCCATCCAGAGACTGAAGATCTGTATGCTAGTCTTTTCATTGTTGTTCTCCTGCTGCACAGGTAGATCAGACTTTTGCCCCACACACTGCTATAAAGCTGGGTTTTATGACTTGTTCTTCTCATTTTGCTAAATAGCTACAGAGACAGCACAGGCGTTAACTTCTATCATTTGCCAGAGCTCACAACTTCACATTTAGCAAGTTGTTGGTATAATACTTTTACCCTTAAGTGATCAAAACTGCAGGAGAAAACATTAACATATGGTCTGCAGCTTGGTAGCAAAGAACAAACATTTAGTGATTTAAGCAATGTGTGCGAAAAAGCAATAAGCCTTAAGCAATGTACAGATACCACTGTGAAACTCCTTTAACATGGTAAGAGACAGAGTAATCAGCTTAGAATAAAAATCTTCTTCATTGCATGTTTCGAGGTAGAAGTTGGAGACTCATGTCAAACTCACGTACATTCCACTAAACACAGGAAGCACAACATCACTTCCACTTAGGAACAGATGCTGGATGGTCTGCCACTGTCCTGTACAAGACACCATCATCATCCATGGAATCAAGGCAATATTTTCAGATTCAGGTTTTATTCTTTGAAAAAGATAATAGTTAACAGGATAGTTCAAGCCACTGTTCTGCTTTGCAATTAAGCTATGAAATTCAGCAATGGAATTTACTGTGATAAAGGATAGTAAGTTCCCCATTTAATATATCAGAACATCTCACTGACCCAGGTAACTAGTGAAAACAGACTATAATGCAACCAATAAAAGACACCATAATAGTATAAGATACTCAATATACAGATATGAGCCTCCTAACTCTTCATCTTATTGTCTACATACAGTACAAGAGTCTAAAATTACCAGCATAAGACCTCTTTCATATAATGTTGTGGGGTCTAGTTCAAAAGTAAGTTCTACAGGGAAGCAGAACTGCTTAACCAGCACTCATCTATCAACACTGGCGACATTGCATTTGGAGATTTCTTTATGAAGCAGGAGAAACCCCATTTAAACTACAACCTAATATCCAGATCTTTTTACCACACTAATACTAAAGGGAACAACATCTGTTCCTAAGTGAAAGTGATGTTGTGCTTTATGTGTCTGTTTAGTGGAATGTATGTAAGTTTGAGATAAGTCCCCAACTTGTACCTCAAAACATAGAACAAAGATTTTCATTTAAGCAGATTGTTTGCACTAAAACATGTCAAAGGACTTAATCTGTGAATTTTATATATACTTAGATTTTATATAAGTTATAATAATTCTCATTCAGTGGAGCTGCTTAAAATACAAGAACTGGAGTGATCTTTTTTTCCTCTTCCCATTCACCAAGTCCTTCTCTTCTGGCAAGACTATACAAAGTAAAACCAGTTGCCACTTTCCTGGTCTTTAACAGCATTAAAATTAGAGGAGCAATATGACTCAATAACAGTGGCATATTTTTATTCTTCCCAGGCCATACAAAACACGCACATTCCTAATAAGGGGAAAAAAATAACTAGACAACCATTAGGTATAGGTTGGAGTGCTTTACTAACACAGGAACATATTTTTATTTTTAGGCCTGGATGTACCAGCTCACAAAAGATACTCTGCTCAAGTGAACAGGTTGCCTTAAACTTAGGTCTGCAAGTAAATAAATCTTGGTTAAGTAAAATTCCTCCAATATTCAGTTACTGCTAAAAACATGATATAAGCTAACAGAATACTACTCTGCAATGGATTAGAAGACTAATACGCTATACTGTGCCTTCCATGAGCTACTCCAGAATAATAAAATTATTGGTTTTGAGAACATAGGAGCGATGTATAATTATCACTCTAGTCTGGTTTTCATGTAGAAAATAGATGCATGAAATTAAACAGATTAACAATGTTTTAAGTACACTGACATCCTGTTTTATACTCAAAACAATACAAAACCATTAAGAGATTGAAGAGTTAATTAGGATACTTCAAAAGTCCAGAGTTATCAGTAGCCCCTACACTTAGAAAAGCAGAATTATCACCATTGCTTTGTTTATAAATGTGTTCGGATAGTTGAAGACAACTAACATTTTGAAATTACATTTTCCCTGCTAACTTAGTTTGTAGTCTGGGACATGGAGGTCATTTTGGTTTGTAATTGAGTAAAAGCAGTTTAGTTAAAGTTAAATCACAATAACAAAGGAGTGTATAGATGCATCATACTTTGAGGAAAGCAAGCAATCCGAGACAGAATTACCCCTTATTGAAGATTATTTCCCTCAGGCATACTGTTAAATAGCCAGTTTCGCTGGGTCTACACATACATTTGATGTATGGTAAAATGTCCTTGATTAGCTATCAAAAGGCCTGATCTCAAAAACATCAAAAGACAGAGAGTCGTAGACAGAAACTGCAAGGTTCAATAGGACACACATCAACTGAGGTTCACAACACATGCACAGCAACAAGACTATTAAAAGAACAGAAAGAATACTCTCTTGAAAAGATCATATATGATGAAGCCATGTGTGATGCAACTTCTGCACCACCGAGCTACAGAAAATAAGCCAAATACTACTTCGCTTCACATGTATTAACAATAATCTTACTGTCATGCAGAAAAGAATGATATTCTGTTGTATTATCCAAATAGTAGCACATACTGACATTTAGTCTGCAAGTTGAGTCTGTCTACTGCAGTAGCAGTCATTTTTCTCCTTCTTAGTAGCTGGTGCAGTGCTGTGGTTTTGACTTTTGGCCTGGGAACAGTGCT
>WYDI02029687.1:0-18327 GCA_009867235.2 Psittacus erithacus
CAAACTGACCAAAGAGGTATTCCATACCACAGCACGTCATGCCCACTATATAAACTGGGGGCAGTTACCTGGAAGGGTCAGATCACTGCTCGGTCAGGCTGGGTATTGGTCGGCAGGTGGTGAGCGGTTGTATTCTCTTCCTTTGTTATTTCCCTTACCATTATTATTATTGGTGGTAGCAGCAGTGGTTTGTGTTATACCTTAGTTACTGGGCTGTGCTTATCTCAACCCATAGGACTTATATTCCTTCGATTCTCCTCCCCATCCCTCTGGGAGAGAGACCGCGTGGTTCTGAGTTACTGGCTGACTGGACTTAAACCATGACAAGCTTCTTCTCCAAAATACACATTTTGGAGACAGTTTTGTACAACTTGTTCGCTTGTGGTCTGGATTTTGGAAAGTTATGTTTGGCCAGAGATGGAGGATACAAAACTGAAGTAAGTCCAGGATGGCAACAGAAGTCCCCATTGCTGGTTGTATTACATCCATTTACTTTGAGGCATTACGCTACCATACTCTGATACATAAGTCTTTGTAGTAACTACATGTCTGGATCAAAAAGTTTTTGCTTCCTTTTTACATGGAGGAAAGGCATAATAGTGAGCCTCAAAGGGGAAAAAGGCCTGTAGTCATTTAGGTTGAAGTGCTCCTTAATTCAAATGGTGTGCTACTTAGAGAATTTGATAAGAAGGATTAGAATTGGAAAAGAAAGTCATTTTTTAAAGCAAAGCTATTACAGGCTTCATTACTTTATTTATATGTTCTCCAAAATCACATGAATGAAGGGAAAAAAGGAGAGAAAAAAATACTGGCTTCGGTTCAGAATGTCAATTACTACTTTTTTAATCCTCTTTTCGCAATTTATTTGACATCTTGAACAGTAGCCAAAAAAGCTATTATAACTATAAACCATATTCATTGGTATAAATCTCATTAAGTTGAGCAATTTAATTAAGGTATTGACATGCTTAATTGATACGTGCAAGGAGAGACCATTTTCATACCTCATTTCCATACTCCTTTGCTTTTAAAAAACCTAGCTCCGTAAAAATGTTATAGATCCTGCTAAGCCTTGTCATCCCAAAGGAGCACTTGCTACCATTTACCTTGATTTAGAGCCAACTACTCTTCTAAGTGGAGCTCCATTAAATGGATCTGATGTATGCCTGACTTAAACATGCGTCAGCTTCTCTTATGATCAATAGTGGAATATTTATATTAATAAAGCCCCAAGTTAATTAAATAAAATAGTCTTCTGGGTAAACTTAAGATACTAGGGGATGGGCAGAGGATCAATATATTCTGCCATTTGAACATTAACTATGTGCTCTGAAATTTTATGGTATCTTTGCAAAGATGCTTGCAGTGTGAAAGCCTCAGATGCACAGGAAACTCCTAAGCAAGGAAGGTCCTTGCTTAGGGTTAGAGCAAACCCAACAAACAAATGAACTTGGATCTTTTTGGCTCCTGTGACTTCACTTCTGCAAAAACGTTGTAAATCCTTTCTTTTGAAATGGGACTGGACACAGGCATGTAGGTATTTTCCCAGTTGCCTGAACTATTTCAACCTTGCCAGAGGAGCATGCATGAGAAACTTGCCAAGTAAGGGTTTATCCATGATAGTGAAGGGTCATAGGTGACCTGGTTTGGTTTTGAAGAAAATGCCCTAAGGAAATGTTAAAAATTCCCTTTAGATCCAGTTGGCCACTTGTAGCATGTCCAGTTGTAGCGTATCGTGTCAGCTAAAAGGACAACTGCTCCTCTGCCTTTTCCTGCAGCCACTCTCTGAGCACAGGGACAAGTGGGAGAGCGCCCAGGGGCCATGCTAACATACCCCATGCCCCTGCTTAAAACCTCTCAGAGAAAGCTGGGAGGGACTTTTCCACATCAGTAGGTGGCTTTTGACCACTGTGGAAACCTACGCATGTTAGAAATGTAATCCTAAGTCTTGGTCACAGATTCACTTTGCTGGTTTGCTTTTATAAGAAAACTCTGTTGTCCTGGTGGCATTGATGTTATTTCTGTAATATGCAGGTGGCCTTTGAAGGAAGCAAGTTCCCTCAGGGACCATTGCAGTGCACTGATACTGCTTTATCCTACCTTTTATCTACATTTTAAGGCTTTAGTACAATAAAGTGAAAAATGTTTCCATAAGCTACACTGCTGCTAGAGAAGAATGTCTGACGTTGATAACTGAGGGATGTTAGCAAGGTAGAGAAAATCTTACATGTTCCTGTGTCTTTAGTGAGGAGCACCATGGCATTGCTAAAACTACTGATACCTCTGGTCCAAAGGCAGCAGTTGTGTGCCAGAGCCCTCAACAAAGGTGGAGTGTGAAGCATTCCTGCTCACAGGCTTCACGGACTGGTGCTGGGCTCCTTCCTGCTCCCCTGTCACACTTCTCGGGGTTGTTTTAAAGGTGATGAGTTAAAACTGAGGGAATTGGAGCATATTCATTTGGGTCCTCTCATTTTTACCAGCTCAGATGTGCTGGGCTGAGCAGCAGTCACCACTGAGCGTGCAGTGATTGTTGAATGTCTCATGAGATAACGGGGGGTCAGGATCTGAATGGCAGATGTCAATGAGACCATTCATTGCTGACTTCTCTGTGAGAGATGCTGTCTGCCATACAAACTGTGCAATCACTGTGTAAACCCCCAGGGAGGTAGCATATAGATTGATGTATAGAACTTACTGAAATAATCAGTAGCAGTAGTCCTGGGCTCTTTCAGGAAAATGCACTGATGTTTTCTTGTTATATATGATTTTGACCTGGCTCAGTGGAAGAGCTGAAGTCTCCTGTCTTAGAGTGAATTTTGTCTTCCAATAGCCAATATCAGCATTTCAGTATTTACTGAAAGTCCTTGATTTTGTTTCTATTTTTGTATTAATATAGACTCTTCTAATTAGTGTGCCTAATACTTCCAAATATGCTTCATATAGGGAGAAAGGTACTTTGGCTCTTGTGTAGTATTAGTAACCAAAGCGTGTATGTTACTGTGAAAATTCAAACTATTTAATGGATGTAAAACTATACTTCTGCAGTATTACAGTCCTTGGTAAAGTGTTGCTAATGCATCCCAATCCTACCATTTAGGATTTGTTTTGCCTTTTTTCTTTTATATCATTCTTATGTTCTATGATTTAGAAAGACTGAACAAAGAGTGCAAGCTAGAAACAACATTGGAACCATCTGTGTTACAGTTTATATAGTCTGTCAGAATCATACACATTTAGCAGGGTGGGATAGGTTTAATTAGGAAACCACTTTCTGGGTTAGACACAGTTCCCCAGTATTTAGAGTTGTCTTTCCAGAAATTAACTGTTCAAAGAAAGGGAGAGTGATTGCATCTGAGCTGGGATAAAAGTAAGATTCCACCAGGAATTACTTTCTGGGACCAAACAAAAAACTCTGTGTATGGAATTGTGAGGCAGAAATTGTTGTGTTTTGGGGTTTCTTCTTTTGACTGACTCTTAGTTTCTGCCTCTTGATTGTAGGTTTTCTGTGCATACATCTGGAAGCAATGATATGAATAAATAATATGAGCATGTAAACTTTCCAAGCTTTGTAATGAAGTTAAATCTGGGGGGCTTTGATAAGATAGAACTATTTGTGCCATATACATATGCCACCCCTTGGCTAACTGAACAGAGGTGTCCTAATGAAAGAAACTTTAGAGATGATTTGAAGTCAAGTGTTGCTGTCAGGCATAGTTTATCCAGGAGACTGACGTGTCTATAATGGCTTTTAGAGAAAGTCATCATCATTCCCAGCAGTGATGAAATCAATTCACTCTGGAATTTCATATTCTTTGTTTTGGAAGTGCTTCAACAATGAAACAGCAATGTGTAGATTTCTTGTTGGTTCCCTTTGGAGCCTGTTGTGCAGGAGGCCCTCCTCCCTCTCCCCACTCAGCTTTTTTATATTTAATTTCATTTTCCAGCCTGACATTGTCATCTGAACTGCAGCAACATGCTTGATAGTGAGTCAGAGGAAAGCCGGCTTCATTTTTGGAAGTGGCTTTATGCAAATAAAGCCTCATGCAGCTCGCTGAAGCAAGTCATTTGCTGATGAATCAGAGCAGTGCCCTTGTTTCCCTGTCAGCTTCAGGAATAAAGCTCACAATGCACCACAAGAATCTTTGAGAGTTACTGTAAACAACTCACACATGCCCACATCTCCCTGCGAGGATTTTGTTTGTTTGGGGATAAAACATGAATTTGTTTTCGAATTGGAATCTGGAGGGTTTCATAATACAGTATTTGGTTGGCTTTAGTGTATATAACTCAGCTTGGATCTTATTCAGGCCAGGCTTGTTTGTAAGCGGCAATGAAGGCCTGGGGAGACTGTTACTTCTTGTGAATAGTCTGAATTTCAGCTTAGTCTTCAATGAAGCTTATTCTTCAATGAATGCCAAAGCATTCAAATAACAAAACACCCAATAGGCTGAGTGACATGATTCCAATTTTAACTTTGTTTTGGTGGAATTTAGTCCACCAAATATTATTGTGTTCACATGATCTGAAAGGTAATTTAGGTTTAGAGCTATGTTATGTTACTTTTTACATTTATATATGTTACTTTTGTTCTAGCAGCATACTTCATTTTTATTTTCTGTATTTAAAACACCTATATTCTATTTCAATGCCTTTTTCTGAAGCGTAGCACTATAGAATGATAAACTGTCTGTCCATGGAGTGGGATACATGAAAGTGCTTTGCCTACATGGATAGTCATTGAAAAGAAGAAATTATTTGGTTATGCTTCAGTAAATCTTTTCCTGTACATGTGGATAAGTAGCAGAATGAGGTTTGTAGGTATCAGTCAGCTGTAATGGTCAGGGTGGACCTGCTCTGAAATAATTGAATTGCTTGTGGGTTTGTGGAACCTACCCTAAAAATGAGCAGCCAGCATTACTGAAACACTTGCATCTCGCATGAATATCCCCAATAGCATTAACCACTTTGTGGTATTACATCGTGGTCTAATAAATCTAGATGTCATATCCACATAGAAAAATGAATTAAGGCTACAAAGCAGGCTGAAGTGTTTTACAGGGGCTTTCAGGGATGAAATGATTCATAGCTGGAGAGATACACAAAGGTGAAGTTGAATAAGAAAAATAGAAGGTAAAATATTGTAAAAGAAAGAAAGGCCAAGATGCATGAAACTCTTTGTCCTTTGTCTGGGGCTTCGATGCCTGATAGTGGAGTACAAACTGCTGAATATTACTGCAATAGGTCTAATATTATAATTTTGTAAAACTACTATTGCAGCTAAAGCAATATTGTTCCCCTCTTACACTGGTACATGGCTTACCACAGAATAATAGTCTCTTGATAACCCAGGATTAGCTAGAAACCGAATGTTGTTTTTCTCACTGCAGTGCATTCAGGTAATTTGCAATTCACTTCTACCTCACTAGAATAAATGGAATGTCAATGTAGTTGTTTTTACTATCTGTGGATCCTGTATAATTTTTATGACTTTTGTATAGCCACAAAAATGCCTACGGTAATTGTGCAAACAAATTAAATCGTTGGCCTCTTTCAGGAGAACTTTGTAACGAATAAAGCCCAGATCTTTACCATGCAATTGCTACTTACTCCTATGAAAATAGTCTATTTTCATAGCAAAGCACAGGGTCACAGCCTGAATGGAATAAATACTATTACAACCATCATTCTCATTCTGCGATGTCATGGTTGGGTACACAAGAATATCACTGGTCAGGGAGTTGTTTTTCTGAATATATCAGTAAAGTGCAATAACTTCTTTACTATAAAAATACTTAACCTTAACAAAGGCAGAATGAGGTCCGGAAAGATCACTAAAGAGCAATTCTTCCTCCAGCTCCTGATCAGTTGTCCAGTGATGGTGCAGATTATTAGCTCTTGTTTTATACTTTATGATTTCACATGTTTATCTCCTAAAGTAAAGACTCCCCATATTGTTTTTTAAAGATATAGCTAATAAACTCAATAAAGTGCAAATATCTTTTTCCTCAGTGATGAGGCTGGGCTTAAACAGGGGCTCATTTTGGGTCTGTGGATTTCAGAGGAGGGTAATAGTGCCTTCTGGCTTTTAGAATCTGAAGATGCACAGGGTTTCTTTCCAGTACAGCTCAACATGCAGAATTAGAAAGCAGATACATTAACAGTACAAAACTTGCAGGTTTTTTTAAATTAGCTTAAAATACAGGAGCCTCCACATCGCTAAATTTCCAGTTTAGGAATTATTAACATTAATAAGCAGCAGGAGAGCTTTTGAAATTCAAAGCAAATATTCACCAAAATGGAAAATCACAGAAAAATCATTTCTTGCCACTGATGTCAGTACTTCTACCTCTTTGAGATGTATGTTATTCCTACTAAATCATATCAACACCTCTGTGTTGTAATCTCACTCAGAGAAAAGTGGAATAGAAATGCATGGGTAGAATTTGGCATTGAGTAAGAGCATCATCACACTGGGGGCACTTTGTTTATCAGTAATCCTATTGCAGATGTATAGCAGTACAGGATGATTCCACAGGAGATTTTCCTATCAAAATGGAACTCTTAACTATATTGTCAGAACTGTGCATTCTGTTTTTCTGCTGGCTTGCCAGTCTCACCCCATGCCATAAGACTTACTGGAGAAATTTCATGAAGTGGAATACCTAAGTTATGTGACTTTCAAGGCGGTGGGGGTTTTTTTGTCTCTTCCCACAAAATGGAGTGTTGATACCATTCTCAAAAGCACTAAAATCTACATTAAATCCTCCTAATAAAGAAACCTTATTGTAATTTATTAGTCAGAAGCTTTATCTTATTTCTAGACGGGTGCTTCTCTGCAAGGGTTTCCTTTGTGTCCGCTGTCAGTTAGTTTCCAGTTCCTGCTCCTGGATGGATCCAAAGTTGACTGTAAAGACGCTGGGGTAAAATGTAATTTCTATGTGTATGTTTCAAAAGACAATACAGATGCTGCTTTCTAAAAGAACTCTGATCTGTCTCAAGATGGGTGGTTTTAACAGAAAAGTCTCCTAAGTCCCGTCCAATCCCTCTTGCCTCGACATTTTGGAAATAGCAGGAGGAGCAAGGAAGAACTGTAAAAATCACAAAGACAAATGTTGCCTTTCATTGGTCTTTGACACATGGATGATTTTTACAGTTCATTTCAAATAATATGAGAATATTTACTAATGTTGTAAAAGACACTCTGGTAGATTGACTTGTTTTCTGGCTTGTGGTGGGTGCAGTGAGGGGCTAGGTCTGTAGCACTGTGTCTGATGTAGTGAAGCAAAGTGAATTTTTGTTTATTTGAAATGATGAGAAACTGTTAGAAACTTCTTATGAATTGCACACCATTGTGCATCCTCTGTTCTTTTAAATGTTTAGAAAGACTTCACCATGTACTGAGTGATCCCTGCAGTTGTGTCAGGACAAAGTCATCAATCTGTAAAGTCAGTGCAGGTCACATCCCTTAGAGGGTCTTCATCATCAGATGGGTTTTAATTTGGCCTTGGAGAAGGTGGAAGATGATGCTAAAATAATTACCTGCTGCTGAGATCCTTTTCCTCCTTGATTGTTTAGTGAACAGCCTAAACTCAGCCTCTGTTCAGTATCCTTCAGAATGAAGGGATGTGTCTGTGTCTCGGGTTAATCAGAATGTATGAAGCTTTGACTGAATGTTGAAGTCTAGAAGTACAGGGTTAGCATCTATCACCTCACAGTAAACCCAGGTCAACAAAGAAAATGTGGTGTTTATCTTCTGCAAGCTTAGCAGTAGTACTTGTGCAGTGGTGTGTGACTGTGTGAAAGCAGTGAGGACGGGTTTAATTAGCTTTTTTGAATTGAATAAGTTCCCTCCCTTAAAACAAACAAACCAAACCAAAACTAGAAGAAGTTTCTCAGCTGCTTCCTTCCCGGAGTAGGAGCTGAAAGCCACCTGTGTTATATTTGCAAAAACACAATCACCTTGCGTGGCTGTGGGTGCAAAACATCTGCAGGGTCTGCTTTTGTTTTGCAGAACTCAGATGCTGTCAACATCTGTCCTTCTATTGCAAGAGTAGCAGGAAGAGATTTTTTTTTCCTTTTAGGATGCCAGCAGCGATGCCAAAATTCCACAGAATAGTGCAATATATTGTTCTTCAGCTCTCGCCTTGTAGCACATCAGCAACAAGGCTTACCCATTTTTCCTTTCAGATAGAAAGCTAGAGCTGCTGCTGTGTGATAAATGCCACCTTTTGCACTGAACCTAAGAAAGGGAGAAGTCATTGCTTCCCTGAACGTGAGGCCCCTCCTGAGTACAGAGTTGCTGACATGAGTGTCACACTTGCCACATCTTGTTCTTATTGCTGGCCTAGTGAGCTCATTTGGTCAGTGCTTTTCCCACCAGAAGATGATAAATATCTTTAATTTATCTTTTGTGTTTACAGGGCTCAAAGTTACCAAATTGTCCTCAGCAGTTATTTGTTAATCCATTTGTAGAATGGGAAAAACTGTAATATTGACTGTTTTTGGACTAGGAAGATAGCTTATAGATAAAGAATAGTGTTTAGCTGTTGAAAATGTTAAATATTGATTTTAACTGTTAAAAAAAGGCCACCCAATTTTGGCAAGGCAGAAAAAATTCTTCTGTTGTTTGCTTTAAGTGGAATGCTAGCTTAATGTGGTACATTTTAAAAGATGTGGTTGAATATAGAAAGTCTGTTTTGATCTGATTTCAATGTCTCTGTCCTTGAGCTTGTGTGTACTGGCAGTTATGCCTGGGATATATTTACCACACAAGTAATTCAGTTCCATTTCTTGCATACTTCAAGCACGGCGATTGCTCTCTCGGCTAGCTCTTAACACAGTTTTAAGGCACAGCAGCCTTTGCAAGTGCATCCTTATTGCAGAGGAGATGGATTTCCATCCCTCTGAACTGGTTCCAGAGAATTAGTGGCTGGAACTACCTGGGAGGATGTGACCAGGTTAACTGTAATATTGCTCACTTCTTTGAAGGGACATTCTATCAATGAGCAAGAAGATATTGTAGCAGTTGGAAGGGAATATGGGCTGCAGCTGTTCTGCTGCTGGTTTTACCACCCCGGTTATGCCACGCTTGAGGTTAAGCAGGGTTTGAGGCATTGCACATTGTTGTGGACTGGAATAGAAAGTCCAGGGCACAACAAAGCTTCCTTACAAATATTATAAGAAAGACACTGTGGGTATTAATATTCTGTGCGGGGATTGTTACAGATATACTTCAGTAAACTTTTTTTTCCCCTATGGATTTGCTTAGTGTTTCTACCTCTTTGCATGTTACCCCATTTTGTCTTGCAAATTCTTCCTTTAGTAGCTGTTGCTCCCTGTGCCTTCTCTCTGCCTGCAGAAGTTACCTTCCCTGCAGCTCTTGCTCTATGAAAACCTGCCTTGTATCATTCTTCACTTCGCTGACTGGCTTATCTTTTATTATGTGTTACTTAGAGATACCTGTTCTCTTTGGATTATACTCTCTAATTTTCTCTCATCTGTTACTCTTTAACTCCTTAATTGTGTTATTTAATTCAGTAAAACATTGTGGGAGAGAGTTTATGTGTAACATGCTGTACAAATTAAAGCTAATTCTAATGAGACAAATTGCAGTGACCAAATTGTGTCAAGTATGTGACCTTTGGCAAAGTAGTTCAGTCTGGGTTTAGTGCACTTGTAAAGAAATCTTGGGTTGAAGAATAGTCGCTAAACTTTAGTAGTGCCCAAAACCTCAAGAATTTTTTATTTTATTTCAGTAAATGCACAAGCCTGTAATGTTTTTAACCCAGAAATGCTGTTTGGTAAAAGAATGTGAACAAGCTACCAACATGGATTAACTAATGCTCATTTTTCTCAGGTGCACATTCTGTAGCTGGAGTGAGGCTGGTGGGCAAACTGCTTCTCAGCATTGGTGGCAGCGGGCACTTAACATCCCTGCTCATACCTTTCCATTAATTTTATTGTACAGAGCAAGAAAACAACATAAACTCTTCAATATTATTGTGTCGGGAAGAGGTGATGGGAAACAATGGTTATTTTGTACTCTCAAGCCCCAGATGCGGTTAAATCAACCAGTATTTGTCTTATGGGTTCATATCAGCTGCTACAGAGAGAGGGTGAGTTCTCCTTTCTTATTCCAAGAAGCAGTTGGATTGTGATAAAGTAAAAGGTACTTGAAGGAATCAGGTTAATTATTCTGGATTTTTCCTTCATTTTAGCTGAGCACGGGTTCCATCTGTTAATGGTTAACTCTGTGAGTTTGCAGTTTTACTATGGGATCCACATAAAATAACATACTGGGAAAGATACGTGTTAGACTGTGAAGCATTGGCTCTTGATAACTACTCCTGTCAGGTTTTGCATTAAACTTTTTAGACATTAAAGGCACGTCTGGTTCTTTACTGGCTACCACTGAATGGTGATCTCTCTTTCAGCCCATTTGAGCAGGAGAAGTAATAAAGCCAGGAGAGTTCAACTATAAGAAATACTTCGTAATCAAGATGCTTTTTGAGCAGTTCTTTGTTTGAAAATAGTCTTTTTAAATTTCAGAATCTGCCAAAAAAGATCTGGAAAATAACTGGTAAATGCTCAGGGGCTCTTTCTGGTTTTGAAAAGGGAGACAACCCTCAGCATAATGCTGTCAGTGGTAATGTTTTTTGTTTTCATGTAATACATCTTATTTTCAGTAGCACTGTAACTTTGCAGGTTGTATTAAAGTAGCCACTTGTAATGTTTTAGATCTGTAGTTCAAATGAAGACTCATATTTTAGGAATATTCACAGCGTCTGTGTTCCAGTTAATGGATTTAAGTTCTGACACTGGCAAAATACAAACCCAAGTCTTTGTGTATTTGACTGCTGTGTTAGATGAAATTTCCCTTCGGATGCAGCAAGCGCAGCGTTGAAGCAGGAAGCTAAACCCAGCGTTATAGCGAAGGCTGCAGAGGCACTTTGAAAGCGTCAGCAGTTTTGGGCGGGGTTTTTTTCCTTTCCAAACCTTTGATCAGTGAGGCTCTTGCAGTTCGCATTTGAAGATCAGGAAAACAGTATTAGACTTGCAGAGGGAGTTAATCTGTGTCCAAAGCAGTTTAGCTAAGCTAAAATAAATCCTAAAACAATCTATTGATTTGTGCCAGCTCTTGTTTGGGGTTGGGTTAGGCTAACGTGTGATCCGCTGTGCTGCAAGGGCATGTGAGCCACAGCTGCTGGCTTTTGCTAGCTCCTGCATCTCTGATCTTTGCAAACTTGAAGTCCAAGTTCTTTAATGTCTCTGTGGCTTCGTTTCCCCATCTCTGAAATGAGAGTGCTGTTTCCTTAGGGGCGTTCACTGCACACTGCTGGCTGTGGAAGCTGTTGGTCAAACGTATCCAGTATTGTCGCTTGCTGTGTTTCCCCCCAGTTAGTTCCTCTGTGATCTGCTGCCGAGGCTTTTGGAGCTCATTTCCATCAGGCAGGACCCTTGTGTGAAGGAAGCAGGGGGACACTTCCAAAAGAAAACTGCCTGGTTGCAGAATCTCCGTGCCATTTGCACTGCTTGGGATCTGTGTGGCAGATTGAACGGGATGAAACTTACCTGTATTTATCAAAAATACAGGAGGAATAATTTAATCTAAGAACATTCGTGTAGCTCAAAGTGTCTGGTTTATCAGGATGCAAATGCACATGTTGCCGTTGTTGGGCTTGCTGCTTTCTGTACAGAAGGACCCTTGTGAAGGAGAGTGCAGCTGACAAAATGGCACGTTTGTACTTAGGTCAAGTGCGTTTGGTCAGGTCTCCAACATCACCTCCTAGGGTGAGGGGTATTGGAAGTGTACGTTTCTCTAAAGCTGGAATTTCACATTTCCTCTTTAGGATCCACCATGCACCTGGGCACTGAATGTGTCTTCCATTACAGAAGTAGGTGGCTTGAAACCTCTGACTACAAACTAGGGAATGTCCTACTAATCATAATGTATTTTTCTTGAGATCAGTGGTGTATTTTTTGTTGACTGCCACAATCCATTTTTTTTCTGTATGTTTTGTTATGGTTTTCTTTTAGCCTCACCTTCATTTATCTGGTTTTCTGCAGTTAACAGCTAATATTTATTTTGCATACTTTCAGTGAGAGCCTCCCATTATGTTACGAGAAGTAGGGAATGAAAAGCTGGAACTTGAAGACGAACTGTGTAGACAAGTTGCTGTTACAGCCGTCTGCTCCCTCAGAGCAGAGCTGTGAATGCGCAGGCTGAGTCTGGTTGCTGTTTGCTTGCTTATGAAAGATGCTTAACAAAAGTCTGGCACGGTGGTAGGAAGCAGGGCTGAGCACTCCAGCTGATGGCCTCCGAAAGGGATGATTAGAACTGTGAGGAGGCAGTTATGGGAAATGAAGCAATGTTTGTCAGCTCTCTCCCACACTGCGTCACTGAGGTGTCAGTTCTCCAGACCACTGGAGATGTTTATGAAATCAGGCCATGATCCTGGACGTTTAGTGAGGCAGTTCTGTTAGCCAGAGGAGAGTGCCTGAATGGAAAATAACATTAATGCAGTTTGCAAGAAGATTGTTGTAGAAAATAAATTCATTTCCTACTCTCACCTATTTTTGCCTGACTGCTACAGCTGAAAGACAAAGCAGAAAGCAAAATGTGAATCAGCCCTTTTAGACCAGAATAATATTGGGAAAAATAATACTTGAAAACCTAATTAATTTTTAAACCTTATTTGAAATAATGCACAATAAAATGCCAGACAAATGCAGCTGTTTCATTTAATCACACAATTCTGCTTTGATCACACAGTTGTACTTTTGGAGCCCTTTTTGATCTGCTTTGTATATTTTTTGCTTTCCGACCTTACTAGTTTTTGCCTTGCTAAGCCATTTTGTCAGGATTTCACCACTATCTGTGGCTCTGCTGTGCCTCACTGTCACACCGAAGAGACTCCCTGTCATGAAACTGGTCTTCAACATAAGACTTTCTTCTTATAGGTCTAAAATGCACTTTACTTGTGACTCTTCTCTGTCCGGGTTGCCTGATCATTTGTCTGGGTTGAAGGTCTGCCTTTAAAGAACTAATATTTTGCTGCTGGCAGAAGAAAGGGGAGGTGAAGCAAGGGTCACGGTGTGGATCAGTGTTAAACAAATTGTGAAGGTTGCAAAGAATTTTAATCTGCCTTGAGAAAGAGACTTGTATCCAGCAGCACATTTGTGTTTGCAATAGTCTGAATGGACAATTGTGGCTTCTTTGAGGATTTGGTGTAGACTGCCTGACTGGTATAAATTGAATTAGTCTCATGACAAGGACATAGTCCCCTTTTTTTTCCCTATCTGCCTGATGGAAAGCAGAAGAAAGCCCTGTGTGACACATCTTGACCTGCAATGTCAGTGTGGGCTTTTGTGACAGGCTCTGATTTCTGCCTCTCATTTGATAAAGCTAATTTGGTAGAGACTAGAAAGGAGCCTTGCTGCAACGTGAAATGTACTTACAGAAAAGAGTATCTGGGGTGAGTACAGATGACTGCCATTCAGTCTAATAGTCATTAGAAAGCCAGAGTTTCTTTTTGAGAATGGGCAAAGTCTTGGGCTTGCACAACATAGGAACACAGTCACACAAATTGATGCACTGTAATGCCCTGCACCGGGGTACCACCTTTCTTTGTCCTTTTGTCCAGCAATCCATGTGCCTTCTATTTGCTGCATTTGCTTATTTCTGATTTTGCTCTCCCACTTTCCTGCCTTCCTTTCATGTTCTTGCACTTCTCTCTTCCCTCGCTTTGTACCCCAGACTGGAGTAAAATCACTCCTTCTTTTCCATGCTGACAGGGCACCAGCAAAGAAGTCATTGTGAGTGCTGCTTTTCCTTAGCCTGAAATCATCCCAACTTTCTGATTTTGTGTCCCTTTCCCTCCCATTCCTGATGCCTTCCTTCTTGCCTCCATTGGCAGGAATGGAATTGGCAGGAGCCTTGGAGAGGGTTCTGAACTTGGAATATTTCAGGGGAAATATTTATAGTGCGTCAAAGGAAAAAGCAACTGAACGCAGGTTGTGTAACAGAAAACTGTAGCCTGCAGTGTTGTACCTCATGCTCTACGTGCACTCACAATGCAGATGTAGTGATTTCAGTTGAAATGTTTTCGAATGTTTTAAATACTAGAAGGGTATTTTGAATTGCTGCTGTTGTGGGGCTTGGGGGGTTTTGTTTGGTTGGTTTTGTTTTGCTAAGGTTAAGAATTGTCCTTCCCAAAGAAACACAGTGCAGTGAGTTTTCCAATGCAGTGGATCGAGATCTTTTCACTGTAGATATATAAAGCTCACTAGAGAATGATTCTCATGTTTTTCCTGAATCTTAATCTCACATAAGGGCTGTAATCTGAGCAGGGGTAGCCAAGGGTTTTGCAGTCAGTAAACAAGCAGGAGCAGGGTGACAAGATTACATTTCCAGTGCAGGGTTACAATTTCAAGGCTTAAGGTTTGGCTGCAGGTACTCTGCCAGCGACATGTGGCATCGTGCCATTGTCATGACCACAAGCGATGTTTTCTGGAAGTTCTGTCATTTGTATCACGAATTCTGGTGGTTTGTGTTGGACAGTCATTTCAGCTCATGCCACAGACCTCTGGAGGAGATAATTGAGAACATCGTGCGGTGTAACAAATCCAGGAACATCTCCTTTGCCAAGCTTGTGCATGTGCCTTTATTTAGATTTGAGAAATTGGTTCTTTTTGTTAATACAATGCATTTTTTTTCTCTTCCCTTATGCAGGGACCTGAGTGAAAACCAGATAAAAGGAATCCCTAGAAAGGCCTTTCGGGGAATCGTTGATGTGAAGAATTTGTAAGTGACAACTTCATTACTATTTGTAGTGAAAACCATTCTCCCTAGGTTACATCTGGCTGTTACTATTTGTTTGAGTACCACATGGTTATTAGCTCTTTACAACACAAAAGGGAGCTGTGGACCATGCTGTGTGCAGCAAGTTATTATCAAGGGCCTCACGTGCATATTTGGGATGCATGTGCATTGTGCAACACACCTGGGGAGGCTTTAAGCAAAGGAAAAAGTATCATTAAAGGCTTTTCCACTCCCTGCAGTGTTGTTTTGCAAAATCCACTGAAATCTTGGTCCAAGTCTTAATGCAAATTATGCATAAGGAAAGAACTGGTAGAGTTAGAAATCAAATCACTTAGATGAGATTTTATGTCCCAGCACTTGGGTGGGAAGTGAGTCTGGCAAAATGTGGCACATAGTCACAGTGGCTGTGTGCATGCTTTGACAGTTTGTAGTGAAAAGTAAAGTAACTTTAAAGAGTCATTAAAAAGATAAAACCAGCTTTTGCTGTTTGTACTAATGAATGAGTCTGAACTAGCGAATTTTTGTAACCTACAGTCTGAAATATGTGTAGATAACGACTTCCACCTCTGCATTTCAGAGCTGCAGGAGGTTCTGACATGTTACATACCAGAAATGCATTTCTGTGCATACCCATGCACCAACACATCATTGGCATAGTTAGAGTCAACACAGGGTGAACTGGAAAAGGAAATAACAGCTCACAGTTGGCAGAGAGTCAGGATTTCAGAACCGCTTCAGAGCCATTAGCATTAGCACTGCATGACCACACCACACACCTGAATCTGCTACCCCAACATGTTCTGTGTTGTGAGCATAGCAGTAACTGTGGATTTTTTATTGTTTATATAATAGAAGAATCAGCTTAAAGGAGATCTGAAAGGAAGCACTTTTCTGCAAACACTCTTGCAACATACCTGTGCTCTGTTTTCACTTCTTGCTCCAATGAACAACCTCTTTTGCACCCAGACTAGATTTTTTTTTCTACAGGCAGCACGGAAACCATTAAGGGCAGTCAAGAGAAGTCAGCATGACCACATCTGCATCCAAGGACAAAGTACTATCTTGTACTTTCTCTGGTGATGCTGTGTTGCAGGGAATGTCACATCAGTGGGGTTTGTACTGCAAAAGACCAAAGCAGGACTTCCCCCAGACTGGAAAACACAGACACAGGAGCAACGCTGTGCTGTGCCCCCCTGTGCTCTGAGACAGAACATGAAGACTTTTAAATGTCCTATAACACTTACAGCTGTTCTGCAGGCATCCAGCATACTAAGCCTGTATTTCTTTAGTAGTTTGCTACTTACTTCATGTATATTCAACAAAGGACTTTACCTGTTCAGGTGTAAAGGCTTTTTTCCCTGAAAATGTCAGCCTAAGAAAACACATCTCAAGGAGCCAATTAAACTCCTCGGAGCCTGTACTCTAATGTTCCTCTTCAGTGGAGGAGCATCAGAGGACCTGCGTGAGCAGGTCTGCTTTTTAACACATAGGAAAATACTGTAGAATATAGTTTATAGTGGGAAGAAGTTTCTGTATTTTAGACAGAACTGTTGCTTTTTTATCATGCTAGCATGAGCTTTACTTACATTGTGTAATCTAGAGGAGTGATAGATGGTGTTTTGTTCAGAAAATCTAACTACCCAGCTGTAACTCAGTATTAGTTGCCTACCTTCATTTGAAATAGCAAAGTTTACATTGAGAGTCCATTTCACCTCTGCCAAGCTGTCAGAAAAATCAGTGTTCTTTAATTTATGCACCCAGTCTCAGTGCAGAAGGAACCAGGGTCTCACCTTTACATGAGCCAATATGAAGGGATGGATGGAGTGCTTATAGAAGCTCTATAAATGTGTTTGGTTTTTTTTTTTTACAAAAAGCTGTAACTGTCAAGTTAGGCAATGTCCATTCTTTTGCTGTAGAAGTCACAGTGTCAGAGGTACTTCCCTGTAGTGACTGTTTCTGTCTTTCAGGAATACTGAAATTATCACAGAATCGTAGAATAGTTCTGGTTGGAAGTGACCTCTGGAGGTCACCTAGTCCAGCTTCTGCCTCAGCAGCAGCACAGAGCTTAGTGTCTAATGAATAGATTTGCTGATGGGAGCCTCAAGTACTGATTATTTAGGTAAACATCAGGAGAAGGAGGTGTTTCACTCAGATCTATAGGCATTCTTTATGAGCAACGGGTGAACTGTGTGCCCAGGGTGGGTCATTGGCTCGGGTGACTTGCTTCCAGACACAGATTAGTGGCCTATGAGTTGCTGAGAAAAATGTGACAAATCTTGAGCCAACTTGCTGCTGGAAGCACATTAAAATGTCTGCAGCAGTAGCTACAGGGGTGTGATACAAGTTGAACCAAGTTCATGTTTAAAGCTCTTAAAGCTTTAAGCAGTAAGCTTAAACCTGCCAATTCCCATTCTCAGTCTAGACTTGGCAGCCAAATCGCTCCCTTCTGAGTCACAGAAATGACCATGCCAACAGGCACGAGTGTTGAAGCACCTAGAGAAGGAGGATGAGTCTGTGCCTGTCAGTACATTCAGCTGCTCCAGCACCTGCAGTGCCAGTCGCCTGGTGACTCTGACACATGTGCTAACATGAGAGCAGCAGGGTTGGCCATTTCTGTCGTTATCACTTTGCAGATTTATTGTGGTGTCTCAGAGTTCTTTCACCTTCTAAAGCATGTTTTTGAGGGATTCTGGAGACTTTTAGACAGAAGATATGAAGTCACATATTCTCCCACACTCCCCAAACCTTTCCAGTTATCTTTAAAATTCATATGGGACAGGGTGAAATGGAATTGTCTGTTTCCATACCTTGACATTTAACATGGCTTCATATTCTTCTAGTTTTTACATAAAATGTCCAAATGTTCTGACAAAAATAACAACCCTAGATATTATAATAGGGGCACAGCAAGTGCTAGAACATGCAAAAGTCTCCAGAATAATGCTGTCTATAACAGCAGATTGGAAGGCTTCCCTCGGGGAAAAAACAAGAAGTTGATGCAATAGTCCAAGCTAGGGCATGAATGTCTTTTGGATGCAACCTATGAAATACGCAGCCTAAGGGCTCAATGTAACTTCCAGTGGGTGCCATTTGGAAACCCTGGGAGCACTACCCTCTCACAGTAAGCAACACAATGTGGAAGCTCTGTCCAGGTGGAATGTGCTGGTGGAAAACAAATCCTGAACTGAAGAGGTGCTGAGGTGCTGCTGCATGTGCCAAGCCAGGGAGTCTTTGGTGATGTCCCTCAAGCACCAGGGCTGCAGCAGTGGCTTGGTACAGAGAAAGCCTTGGTCATTGAAAAAAAGAAATATTAAGATAGTGTCTTGGTTTAAGCCCAGCTGTAACTCAGAACCAGGCAGCCGCTCTCTCCCTCTCCCCCTTCCTCCGCCCGCTCCCAGAGGGATGGGGAGGAGAATGGAAAGAATGCAGCTCCCATGGGTTGAGATAAGCACAGCCCAGTAACTAAGGTATAACACAAACCACTGCTGCTACCACCAATAATAATA
>WYDI02029687.1:18427-109965 GCA_009867235.2 Psittacus erithacus
ACATCGGTGTTATCAGCGCTGTTCCCAGGCTGAAAGTCAAAAACACAGCACTGCACCAGCTACTAAGAAGGGGAAAATGACTGCTGCTGCTGAACCCAGGACAGGTAGGAAAGAAGGAAGTGTTATAAAAAGCAGTGTTTCAGGCTATTTTCCACCAGGCTTTTTTGTTTGTTTGTTTGTTTGTTTTAAATGGTAAAACCTTTCTGTCTTTTGTCCTTCTCTTAGCAGAGCAGTGAGCCCGGGAAGATGGGCTCACATAAGGGCTGTGCTATAGAGAAGAGGTTGTGCTTTTGCAGAGGACAAACCTGGAGCAGAGGCTGGCAAGATGAGGTTTCAAAACTCCCAAGTGAGGGAGATTTTGTTGTGTGAATTATTTTTGTATGAAGTGTTTTCTGCTGTTTGACTATAAAATCAAAGGAAGAACCTGCACACAAAGAGTGAGTTAGGAAGTCTTATTTATAACTAAAATGTAGAAATGATTATAAAGCTTTTAGGAAGTATCCTTAGCAGATAATGTTCATTAGCAATAATGAACTTATATGGGAATTTGGTGTAAACTGACGCTTCGAACATAATGTAGAATAGATGAAGAAATGCTGCTCAGGAGTCCTAAAAAAGTTGAACAAGAAAGGGCAGGCGAGGGCCAGCTTGCAGTGCACACCTGTATTCAATTTCTGTTACTTATTACTCAGAGAACAGGAAATGGTTTTTTGCAGGAATCTACCCCCAAGTAAGCACATTCATTTCAAGAATTAAAGTCTATGGATTTGAGTCTTGTTGAGCTTTGGGCTAACTCAGCACTGTCAGCCCTGGCCTTCCATCATCAGAGTATACAGGGCCGCTTCTTGGATTTCTGCACATTTGCCCTGCTTGTTTCACATCTTGGCATTCAAATGAGTGTTTCCTTGATGAGACATTCCTGCAGTTCCTGTTGAATTAGCCTGATTCCCAGATAGGAACATGCAAAAGCTGACTCAGGTCAAGATCCTATAACAGCAGCAACCATTATTTCAAGGTGTTTCTTGTGGTTATTGGCAGTATGCTCCCAGGTTTTCCTCTCGCTGTGCTCTCTTCAGGACTGTGAAGCCTGACCATAACCAGTCCAGCTTCATGGGGGTCACAAAGCATTGCAGGCATGTAATTCTTGGAGGTGTGATGATATCAGGGCTTGTTATGCTGCAGGGATCATTTCCCCATAAGAAATGCACAGGGCAGATTTCAAAGTATTATTACCCTTCTGGCAAGTTGCTGCCCTGTGTCCTTTTACCATCTCTTGACAGTTTATTCCTTTGCCTTGCAGCATTGCAGTAAGGAAAATCAATAGCCCAATACTTACCAGCAAGCAGATACTAAAATGGTCAGATTTTGGTTGTTGTTTCCATAAGCCTTTGCTCCTTTGTCACCCATTCCCATCTTGCACCTTTCAGACTGAAGGAAAAGCTACTTCTGTAAGCAGTGAGGGTGTAAATGTACATTTGCATATATCAGAGTGCATAGATTGGTGGTGTTGTCTGTGTCAATGCAGCATCCATGGTCCACATCCAGGAGTGAGTGCTGGTGGCAGGGCTGGGTGGTGAGAACTGGCCTATGTCCATACTGTAGGGTTCAAGTGCTGCTGTGTGTGAGCTCTTTGACATCAGCGTCTTCCAGCCAAGGAAACTGAATAATTCACGGAAAGGAAACCATGAATACGTGTGCAGTGCACAGGAGAGCAGAGGGGCAGCTGACCAGACAGTGTGGACACCCTGTTTGAGCCCCACACTGAGCTAGAGCCACGTGAAATCACAGTTACAGCTTTCTCTAGGAGAAGTTACTGCCATTCCTTGCTTTTGATTCACTGGAACCCACTTCTGTGCACATTCAGCTTCTGCCTTTTTCCTTTTGGAGGCTTTGACTGTAAGACAGAATTCTGTAGCGCTGGGATTCAGAAAAAACCCACGAGCTAGCAGGTTCATCTGTCATGATAATGCAGGCTCATTGCATTTCTGTCTAAATATTTCTCAGTGGCACATAAGATAATAGCTCGTATTATTAGACCTGCAAGCTGCTTTTCTGGCGTCCTGGGGCCACTTAGGAAATTGTGGGTAATATCCTTCTTTATAGCCCTAAAGATTTCTTTGGAAGAAGAAAGTAAGCATTTAGATGGTTTTAAAAAATGCAGCACATATGTAACATTTAACACTTCTGGAAGTCAGTACACATTTATTTTCCTAGTGGCTGCATTACCAATGCAATGTAAAAAATCAGAGCTTTGCAAGTACTGTAAAACGGTTTTGTGACTATTAGTTTGAGTTTCTTATTTGTGAAATGGCTTTTCCTGGAAGATACTCTTTACTTTTTCTGCATGCAGCTACTATTAGCATCGATCCAGGTGACTTTTCCAAAAATTAAACATCTAGATTGCACATTCAGGTTGTGGAAAAAGCTGAACTTGCTCTTTACATTGAGAAGTCTTTTACATTCACCTACACAAAACACCAAATTGTCCATGTTTTATCCATCATCACCAGCACTGCAGAGCATATTTGTAATTTTTGCCATTCAGCCATAGAATAGAAATAATTAAACGAACATGTCAAGTTAAAATAATGAACAAACCCAAGGAAATAATGATTGATTTGTGTGTAGCCATTTCACTGGCAGAAAGCAAGTTATGGTGAATTATTTGCCATACAGAAATATGCAGTATATCTTAATGAAATGTTGCTTGGAAAACTTAACTCCTTGATGCTGGGTTCTCCTGGGAAACTCTTATCCTGAGCCCTCTGGAATTCCTGGCCTTAGTTTCCTGACTTTTGTGTACAGTATTCAGTGCTAGTGTTGCACTCAGTGGTAAAATAAAACAAAAGGAGGAAGATAAACAGTTGGCCAGATTTTCCACTTGTTTGGTGTAAAATTTGGAATAAGTCTGCTGAAATCAGTGGTTGGCCTCAAATAAAAGCAGAGGAGAATTGATTATCACATCTTGGCTTGTGTATTTGCTTATGTGCCTTTCAATAGGCTGAACAACATGTGTCTGTATTTGATGATGTGCATGAAAGGCACAGTATGTTTTAACTACAAATGCATGAACATTTAAGGAAAGGATATATTTCTATTACAGAACAGATTTCAGGTTGCTTTGATCTCAGCTGGTATTTGTGAGTGTTTTCAGAGCTGGCAAACAGGTCAGAGGTAGTGAAACAGCTATTTGGAAATCCTTGTTAGGCAAGTCTTTTGCATTCTTTAGGGTGTGAAAAGATTGTGTTATTTCAACCTTAAGGATTTGCAAATCATTTTCTTTCTCCTTATTCGTAAATTCACACTGCTCTCAATGTATTCCAACAGTGTTTTCCTTTCTGTGTCCTATAATTGGTATTCATTGTGGTAGTGACCATAATGAATTCAAGAGAGATCTCTGTGGCCATCACATTTGATTTCCTAGAAATTCCATTGTAATGCAGCATTATTATAACATTAAAGTAACACGTTACCAACTTGCCGCCTTCCATGGAGAAACATCACCTGCAGCGTAAGTTAATTTTATGAATAATTAGGTTGAGCTGTTGCCATCTGTTCTCCCCTTTCGAATAAATGCAGAAAGCACAGATTTCACAATTAATTCATTAAGAAGATATGATTGATTGAAATGCACATGCATGTCTCCTGCACAATGTAGAATGTTGGGTGAGATGTGCGTAACTAACTGAGCAGAGTGGATGGTTTGTGAAACAGCAATGTGTATTCCTTCACACCTTCAGCTGGCCTCAGACACAGGGCCAGCAGCAGGTGACACAGAAGCTGGTCACTTCATTTGCCTCCTGAGAGTCACTGCTCACCTTTGGAGGGTCTGACTGGCTGTGGATCACAGGTTGGCTTGGGAACTGCTGCTGGCTATCCTACCTGAGGACAAGTTGGCATATATTATCCTTCTCTTTTCTCTTCCACTTCTGAATCACTTACCTTTATAATTCACCTGTCCTGATCTTTAGAAATATCTTCTTTTGTCTATCTTATAGTGAGCTAAAAAAGCAGAGAAAAAAGCAAGAAAACCTAAATGCTGTGTAGCCATGTCAGGGACATCATAGCTGCTATCACATCCTTTTCAGCAGTCTCCTCTCTGCCTACAGTGACTAGGCCCAGCCTTGTTGTCTGTACTTGTGCAGCAGTGGCAATGCATCCATCTGTACCGCCTGCTGGTCTGTAGCAGTGTCTTGTGTGTGAGGGTGCATGTCCTGCAGCATGGAATGCTGTCACTACATCCCTTCCCTCACACAACAGCCTCATGCAGAATGGCTGAGGGCGAGCAAAGTATCTTGAATAAGGAGTTAATTCTGCGTTTCTCTAGAACATGGTACACACAGGCAGTGCCCTGTGAGAATAGCTGTGCTCTCCACCAGTTTGTCATGACCGTCAGGAAATACTGTGGTTTTCAGTGGCATTACAATCCTGAAACCTTTGCATGTATCTCTTTTAACATCATAAGGATAGTCATTATTCAAAATTACCTTCTTGGGAGGAGCGTTTTTTGGGGTTTTTGCATTGTCCACTGATGTAAAAGATGCTGGCTCAGCAGTAACCTTGCCAGCTAGTGAGCTCATTTCAGTCTTGATAGCTCATTCTCGCAAATGCTCAGCAGTAGTGTTATGTCAGCTCTTCACATGGTGAGCTGCAGGGTTTGATCCCAGCCTGCACGATATTCTTGTATTTTATAAGAGTTGCTAAAAGGAATGATAATTCCTGGCTTTGTTCCTGAACAACCTGGGATGGTCCCAAATGCATCAGGGAGCAATGGCAGAAACATGTGCAGACTGATAACCTGTAAATTCTGCAGCACACATGATAAATACTTGAAAACTCCAGAGCCATTTCATGAGGCCTTTAAACATATGTCATATTTGGGAGTGTGATCAGACTATACTTGCATTTTTAAAACAGGTTTTGTTTTATGTAATCCCTTTTCCCATGTCCCTTGCACATAAATAAAACACCAGGTGGACTAACCAGCACAGAATGATCTTAAATCTGTTGGATGTGCTACGCTACCCCTTGCACTTCACTTGAGATGGATTTCACAGATTGAAAATGCACTGCTGATTTATTTTATTTTTCATTTTAAATGAAAGCAGCTGCATTAAATAGAGGGGATGTGTGCTCTGTTCTCCTGTCCACTTGCATTGCAGGAAGGATTTGTTTCGTGGATGCCCGTGGTTGTGGGCTCAGCTAGCCACAAGGGATCTGTCACTGACAACTCATTAAAAGCTGAACCATCACTCCTGAGAAACAGATTTCCTCACTGTAAAGGTTGCTTTCCCCTGAGTAAAATGTCAGATAAATAAAAGCTGAAATACCTCCCTGGTGTGCTCTGCCTATGAAATACAACTGCATAAGGACAGAAGTATTTAGTATGGGAGGATGTATGTTTGGTGGCATTTAGTATGGTGGAACTGAATATTTTTAAAGTTTTCATTTTTCTGATGCAAAGCAGAGCTGGCGACCTCCCTAATAAGCTTATGCATAATTTTGATTTACCACATTTCTGTATTCCGTATGTCCACAGTAATATATATTGTTTTCAATATCAATTTTGGGGCAAACCATTGATTTTAAAATACTACTTATAGGTGTAAGACAAGCACAAACATGTTTTTTTTCCTTTTCTGGAAATGTATTCAAGGCTCATTTAAATTCTGCACTTCCTGTGTTCATCTGGTAAAATCCTAATGCTGATGACAAGAAAGATGAAGTGGACCACATAGGCCTAAGTTGTCCTTTCCATTTACTTCAAATTCTGTTCTGATCTGCCCTATGCTTTGTATTTTGCATAATGTATTGCCTGATCCTGCCTAAAAGGGCTGCTTCTATAGCTGCTAGTAATGCAGCTTGATCATCTGTGGAGGTTTGAAGAGTGACATGATGTGCTGCCTCCCATCAGGAAGATCAGCCCATCTGACAAAGCCATGTGAACCATTTGCACTGGAGTTCAGCATTTGGGTGTGAGAACCTCAGGCTTGAGGGTCACTTTTAAACGTTGTAGTAGTGAATTTTTTGTTTGATGAGGTGAAAAATATTTGAAAACTCATTTTGGAGCATCTGGGGAGTTAAGTTGTGTGCAGTTCACTTGTTTAGGGGTGACACTGATGTAAATTTTAACACGAGGCCATAAGCTCCGTATGCAGAGCTTGACAAAGAAGAACCTCACCCTCAGGTTTGAATGGGATCTGTTATCTGGGGTTTGAAACCTGCTACAAGAAGTCATGGTGACAACTGATATTCCCAGAGATTACTTATCTGCTCACTTATTCCGCTGAGCTCTACTTGGTGCTTTCTGGGCTCATTATTCTTTTATCCTAATAAAGCCGAGATAAATTCTGATGCAGCACCCGTGGTGCTGCACTGCTGTTGGATGGAGAGTAATGAATAGCAGATTTGGCCCTTTTCTGGTTTAATAGTCTTACAAAAGTCTCCTTGACAGAAACAAACTCCAGAAAATACCGTGATTTAAAAACAGGCTCTGTGGTATTCTTACAGTCCTTTTGATATGAAACTTGATTAAAATGAGATATGACAGCAGTTGAAAAAGTATGAAAATCAAATTTTCTTCATTATGTACTTTTTTAGGCTAACCTATGCTTACAGTTTATCATTGTATAATTTATGCTGTCTTTGTGCCATAGCTTAATTTTGAATACATTTGTTGAAAATTTCCTGTAGCATTCATCTGTGATTGTCAAAAGGAACTTTCATTCTAAAAAAAAGATAGTACTGGTTTTAATTATAATTCTCAATAGCTTCATAACCACTGTGAACTCTGAATTTACGTCATTTTTATGATAGCAGCACCATTCCAGGTTTATTGATTTTGTCATTTGCTTCATTACGTTTAATGCAAACCTTTTGTATGGAATTATTCCGGTGCTGTGCTGGGCATGGAGAGGTCAGCCTGGGCAGTCTCTAGCCAAAACAGCATAGCAATATCATTTTAGTGCAGACTCCGTGAATAAATGGAGGTTGTAAATACCATCCACCAGCAGAATAAAGTTTGCCTTCTCCTCTTGACCTTTCCAGCTGGACAAAGTTAAAACCATAGCTGTGAGCTGTCTGTTTTGTTGCTCTTCCCCCTCTCCCCATGTTTCAGTTTGGCTCTGCAGTCAGTGCAGCACATGTCTTAGCCAGGGAGAAAAAGGGTCTTTTGGCACAAGAGCAGTGCCTGCTCAGTCAGTGGCAGTGCCACACTTTGCTGTGGGATGTGTCCAGCAGGGCCAATTCCGTGCAGAATGGAGAGGGGTCTGCAGGGAGTGCTTTTGGCTTTCCAGGCTGAGGTCTGGTGGGTCTCTGGAGTTTCCAGTTGTTTTGCCATCTCACTGGAATGCAGTTTTGATACTGCATTTTGTAAATGGGCAAGAATATTCCTGGATTTGTTTTACCTTTTAAGGTGAATAAAACCTCCTCAGTTCTTACTTAATACTGCATCACTTTTTCTGGGTAACACAATTACTATTTTTAATCTAACCCCATTTAAAAAAGTGATGAAAACACTTGTGCAACCCAAGTAAGTAAATGGATTCTTGTTTTCTCCAATTACTTAGGCTCAGAAATTCATTTCAGTAATTGACTGGGGGAATAGATTTCCTGTGCCGTTCTTCCTTGACCACAGAATAAGATGAATGCCCCCCTTCCTGACCCCACCTCAGCAAGGCTGCTGCATGGCCGTTGTCAGTCCTCATCTCAGCTGCAGCTTTCTGTGCCAGAGCAGAACAAGTACTACAACTACAAAGCCTGTGTAGTTTCTTGCCACATTTAAAGCATGGAAGGGAGTGATTATGGTTCTTGTTCAGTGATACTGCCTGTTATAGGGCTTCACTATCTTGCAGTTGGGTGGCTCCAGGAGATAGAGTGGCTGTAGGAAAACGAAGCCACCTGTGCTACAGTTCAATCCAAAGTTGTTATGCCTTGAAAGGCAGACATTTTTGAAGGGGAAAAAAAGAATTAAACTGCAATGGTATGGTTGTATTTTACAGTCTTTTCATCATAAATTGGCTTTATATGAACATATGTTCACTGTATTTATACAACAAGGGATATTATGCAGTCTTTTTAAACAGCTAAATTGCTGCTTCATTTGAAAATGTCCTCACAAGCAGCTCAGATCATGTAAATCCTATGTAGATATTAAGAAGATAATTTTATTTTTAAAAGTCATGTTTGTGCTTGGATCTGCAGTGTTTTCTTCCAATGCAAAATACAGATCTAAGTGGAGCACAGAGAGAATCCTCAGACATGCAAATATCTATTAGGAGATGAGTAGAATCAGTGCAAAGTTAATTGTCCGGGTGTAAATCTGAGAATGGCTTTAGTAAAGTAGCTTTGAGGTCAGCAAGAATAAAAACCCTCTTGTTTAAGACCAGATGGCACGGGACAAATGCAAGAGAGCAGCATTGGAAAGGGCTCTTAGATGATGGTCTCATTTGTACAACTGATTTCTGCTACAGAATATAATTTTCCTCCACTTTTTTTCCTATGAAAACCCTGGGAGATCTAATTTTGCTTTTCTTTACCCTTTGGTGGTCCCATAAATGTCAAAGAAACAAATGAGAGAATTCTGTCTTCATGTGGAAATAACCTCTGCTCCAGTCTGTTGTGGGTTTTTTAGCGCTCTTTTTCGGAGTTATTTTTCCAAATCATTGAACAGTAGTGTAGTTACACTGTGAAAGCATGCATACACAGCTTGTCCAATGTGCCATCTTCACACTTAAAATCCTTCTTTCTTTCTCTTGTTTTACTGTGGCAAGTGAGGATTTACTTGCTCTTTTGAAGGAACATAAGCCTTTCTAGAAGGATCAATGTATTTCCCTATATAATTCGGCCTCGATATCCTGACAATCAGAAGTTCCTTAAAAGGCAGTCAATATATTAATACTAGGATGTAGAACGATGCTTCTCCAACAACCACCAAACCCTAAAATTTCACTCATTTAAACAGACAAGCTAATGAGCTATATAAAACTGTGTCATGGTGTACAGGGTTTCTTCAGGCAAATGGTTTGCATTAAGATCCCTATAAGCAGTTCTTGCTGCATATCCAGGGGCACAACCTACAAATCACTGCACCTCAGTCACTACCTTTCAGTGCATTATTCTTTTTCATACACATTAAAAATTGCTTGTTACAATGTGTGGTGGGAAATGCATCTTTCTGGTGTGAAAATCAGCTTTGGAAATGAGATTGTTTTGTTTTTTCCTTCTTCTTCCTTCTACTTTCTTTCGTGACCCCTCAGTAGCCCTGTCCATGAGTTTCACCCTTGAACCTGCTTTATGTTGTATTTAATTTACACACTTAAGCTCAGGTCATATACAGCATCAGGTATTGATTAGGTCCTGCTTTTAAACCCAGTCTTAGAAGGAAGATGACTGCTGCAAGGCGGTCAAGTGGTTTGCCTGGAATGATTCACTGGAGAAAGGGGCTTGCAGTTATGCGGACTGGTTTGATGGGGGTGGTGGTGGTGGTGGTGGTGGGTTGGTTTTTAGCTTTCTGCCTTCAGCTCACTTTGCTTTTCAAAGATGTGGAGCTCTCACTGCTTGTGGAGCAGCTGGAAAGCATCATTAAGGGTTAATGTGCAGGCTGGGAGATAGCAGCAATCTCTTGCCAGTAAGTTAGGCAAGCAGCACTCTCAGGAGGATGACTGAGAAGGATGAGAGGAATGTCTGGGAAGCCAGTTGTGCAGGTATCCTCTTTACCTACTTACAAAAGATTTGTTGCTTTGATTGCAAGAAAGAAAACTTTGGGGCAAGGCTTTTCTGTGACCATTCGATTTCAGTGCTGTCACATTTCAGTATGAATTAGATGGTTGAGATTTCGGTTAAAGGGTCAGGCAAGGTAACTGCTATGCTTTTTTGATCCCAACTTGCTGCCTAATCCTGCCGGGGAGCAAAAGTTCTCTTGCACATAACTGCCTTTTTGTTAAAACAATCCTGGCAGAGGAAGCAGCTGCCTCTGCCAGGAATACATTTATGGACTAATTTCAGGAAAAAATGCTAATGAAAAATACCACCTAGCAAGGAAATTTCGAATCATATGGATCAAGTTAACTTGTAAGATTCTTTGTTAATGGTTTCAGTTTTGTCAGGCTTGTAGAATCATTATTCAGTGGCTGCTAAGTAAATATGAAGGAACAGTGCAGACATGTAATCGTTGATGTTTAAGAAATCACCTGTTAATTTCGGAATGAAATTCTTCTTAAAACAAAAACTTAGCAATTTGTGGAGAAAAATCTTGACGTTATAAATGCTAGGAAATTATGTATATAAACTGTCTGTGCAATAGTTCCTGTTGATGTTAGATGAAAGGCGTAAAATTAGTTAATAACACCAACAATACTTCTAATGATAAGCCATCTTCTACCTATATATTTTTTTTTTAAAATTGGGATGGAGTTGTTTCATGATGCTGTTTTTACCAGTTTTAAAAGGAATATTTCACATTTCTGTTCACTGGGAGTCCTGCATTTATAGATAAATACAGGCTTTTGAGTTACCTTACTCAAGTCGCCTGCGAGGTGGAATGAAGCCCTTTGAAGGGTGATCTATTGTCCTTTTTTTTGCAGTGTGTGTTGTCTTGGAGGTTATGGCTGTCCCTTGGTGTGAAGCTTTCTAAACTGTGAAGTTCCATATCCAGGGTCAAGTTATTCCTTGTCCAGCAGTTAATCTCTGCAAGTGAATAGCAGTCCAGAAGAAAAACTGAAAGACAGACTTCGGCACCTGTTAAGCTGCTTTTGAGTTCTACCCAAGATCTAAACTTATGTGAGGGTCTCAGTAACCAGTAAAGGGGATTTGATGATGTTTTTGCTTTTAAATACTGCAGTTCAGTAAAACATGAGTGCTGTTACACATGCTTCACCTATATCTTTATAAGCATGACAGTAGTAACATTATCAGTGACTGTCTATCGCATTGAGTGGTGTTCAGCGCTTTGGATATGAGCTCTCCTGTTCTATGTTCTGTGTTGGTACTTTGCATGTCCTGAGGCCAGGGAAGCTTATTTGAATTTAGAACTGATGCAGGTTAGTGGAACTGGAAGTGCTGTATTCAGTTCCCGCAGAGCTGTAAAACCTCACTTTCCTGCTGACAGCCCTGCACCCAGGGGAGGAGGAGTATGTATATTAAAGGGTAAGGGACTCCAGTACTACAGCAGTCACGTAAATGCCTAAAATAGATGGATGACATTTTCTTTTATGAATTAAAAGAAATAGACCTATGCTTTCATGTAGGTGGGAGCACGCACCACACACACCCCACCCCCGGTGAATATGCCCAAGAGCTGTCACATATGCTCTGTGCCCTGTTCCTGCAGGATGCATAGCAGTGCCACACTGCTTTGCTAAAACATTTTTCACCAAGTTAAAGATCTGCTAACAAAACCTGAATGTAGTGGTCCAAATATATTGGATGCTTATGGTTCATAGGGGTGTTCAAATAGGAGCGTTTGTGCAGAGTGCTTATAAACATAAATCTGCAGGATGGATTGCTGTCCTTACCCTGGGTGATAAATATTTCACACATGACATGAATTTGGCTGGCTTGAAAACAATCAAACAAAATGGCTTTTTTGTCAACAGCTGTGATCTGATTTGCTTTGTATTACTATAGCACTTCTCAAAGTACTTAAAAATTGGTCCCCAGAGAACCAAAAGCAACATCGATTTTGGTTCCAATTTGGTATATCAGGTCATTTGTTTGCTTTCCTTTCCTACAGTTCTCTCTGGGTTATTCTTTCCTAACCCTCCTTGTTCTGATGATGACCTGTTAAGTGTTTTGGGCTTTCATTTGTTATGTGCAGGCACTTCGTTGACAGCGTAGGTGTGTTTGTTTCAGACGTGGTGGAGACTTGGGCAAAAGAGTGGATGGCGAAGGAGAACGCAAGTCACATAGCTTGTGTGATGACATCTTCATGAAAGATGTCATAGGATGATTAAGCTGAGTATGGACAACTTCTGGAGGAAGAAGAATAGATCTTCAAATCCATATATAACTGCCAGAAAACCATTTCATGTCTCTGAGTGGGCTTCAGCAATGCTGATAATGAGTAGTTACTTTTAGACAGGCCTGCTCAGGACTGTTGCACAAGTCTCTGAATACACACAGAAACGAGGTTTCCTCCCCTATGGGCCTCACTATGTAGCAGACAGTCCAAATCAATACTTACAGCACTGAAATGAAAGGTTGTAAGTTTGGAGAAGGCTGTTTGATGGAAGTGCAGAAGTTAAAGCTAAGTGCATACAGTGTATGGCCCAGAGCAGCCTCCAGGCAATGGTCTCCATTCTGCAGTTGCTCACAGCTTACCTCCTTCCAACCTGAGATGATCTCCTGACATTTTGGGGTGTCTGTGACAAAGGTGCTTTCACACCACTAGTCTCCTAGCTCCCGGTGAGGTAGTGACCCAACACCCCCTCTGACCTGAAGCCACACTTAGACAGTCACTGCTTTGTCACTGAGGGATCTTCCCTGATTCAGGAGCACTGATTTCTTTTTTGCAGTCTGTTTCATGAGGATATCCCACTTTGTGACTGTAATAAACCAACAGATTTTAGCGCTTATTTGAACCCTTTATCAGTCTTCTCAGAGTAACAGGAATGTTATTTGCTGACTCATATATAAGTATGAGTAAGCAAATGCACTTACGTATCTCCATAAGTTACATATGTAAGCACAGATTGCCCAGAGAAGGACAGAGTACTATTTTTATGAACATAGTACAAATGTAAATAAATACATCAAAGTGCACAGCGAGAGCCCACCCATTCATTAAAGTTGTAGCATGAGCTGGTAATGCAAAAATCCAAAGCACACCTTATGTTAACTTATTTGTTTGAAATCGCATAGCAGAACAAGCAAATTTGAGGCAATGAAGTGCAGAGTCACGCTATAAGTAGGAATTCCAGTGGGAATTTGGATGTTGAATTTGAATTCATTGCCTTGAGTAGTGAGAATGAAGTTTGAGGTAACTGCCTTAAATGCTCAGAAGCTTCAGGCTGAATTCTAATGTCTTTCTCTCACCCTTAGCTCCAGCTCATCTAAACCCGTCCATATGCTTATCTGGTATTGATTAAAGTCAACCACAGATCTGACTTGCCAAGATGAGATGTGATGCTAAGAAGTGACCAATACAGAGACTCTTAAAAACTGAGGATCAGAACATTGCATGTGCATTGAAGCAACCGCAGGAAAACAAGTTTCAGATGTCTTTACAGTATCCATTGCTGGCCTTGGTTTATATCAGTGAGAGGGCTACAGCCTTAGGAACTTATTTACATGATGTACTTAGGTCTGCTGCTCTTTTTCAGTAGGCCAGAGAAGTCACATACCTGCAAAGCAGAGGTATGTGTAATCAGAATGTGGAGCTGGAATCTGGAGCTGCATGTGGACCTCAGCCATTTAGGAGCATTTGCATGTTAAAACCAAAATCCCTGCCTTTGATAGTGCCCAGACAGGTAGGCAGTGAATAAGACAAAGCTGTAGTGAAGTCAAACGGCTTCTTACCTTACAATAATTGAACACACTCATTTTTCATTGCTTACTTGCCAATGGCCAATTTTACAGTGGAAATTACTAGAATAATTTAAATTTCATGTCTCAAAGGCAAGTTATTGTTGTCTGATGAGTAGAAAAGGGGCAAAACCAACCAAAAAACCTGGAAGCAGCCCCCACCACACCTTTCATCCTCTGGAGTGCCACGTATTCATCCTAAAATCTGAGCTATATTAAAGATGCAATGCTCTGCTCTTTGGGACCCTGTAGAGAAGCTGCGGAGCCTGTGCTAAGCAGGATCAGCCCTGGAAACCTGTATCAGGGGCACTGAGATGTTCAAACCTGTTCTTCCCTTTGCAGCTTTAACTGGCCAATTTTGGTTTTTCAAAACAGTCTGATAAACCAGCATCTGCTTGAGAAATTTATTGGTGTTATACAAAGATACCACACTTTGTAAGTGTAAAATGATAATTATTTGGGTATTCATCTACTAAGTATTAATATTAATTTTCTAATTAAAAAAAAAAAGTCACCAAAGCACAAGAATCTTTACTGGTTTACCCAAATTTACCAGCCATGTAACAAATTTGACACTCTGCTGTATCTTTACTCACAACATTTACTGTTTTGGTATAATTTCCTCCTAATTTTTCTCTTAAGAGCTTGAAAACATACCTCAATTTGAGGTATGACTCCGGGTGATGGAATTAATCTAATATAATGTGTGATTCTGAAGTGGACAGATGTCTGGAAATTGGATGTCAAGATTCCTTTTTGCTCTGTCATCTTCCTAGCTGTGTAAAATAGGTACTTCTGGTGGCTGGCCCTGGGCCCATTTACCTTCACTTAACCATGAGGCCGGTTGCACTTGCTCTCTGCCGCAGCCTCCATCTCAGCATGTAATCTTCATGTTTGCTGAAAAAATCAAAGCCTCTTAAAGGCACGACAGCTCTGGGTTTTCCTCTTAAAGCTGAATTTCATACATTATTAGTAAAAAAAAAAAAATGTATAGACAATGAAACAACAGAACTATGATTTTTGCTAAACGGCACCCTTGCTTAGTGTTAAATAACCACACTGCTTCACTGCATCCCACGCATTATACTGGCTGTACCAGAGGCATCCTTAGCCGTGGTCCCAGTAAGCCCTAGGCAGCCTTGTGCTGCTCGAGCTCCCGCTAGCAGGGGCTGGGAAGCCCTTTGGTGGTGTACTCAGAGCAGCAACAATGCCGTCTGCATCCAGCACATCTCCTGTCCCACTGCCGATAAGAACCAGCAGAGCAGTGGCCCTGCCTCCTTAGGATCATAGAAAATCATAGAATCAATTAGGTTGGAAAAGACCTTTAAGATCATCAAGTCCAACCGTTACCTCTTGTATCACTCTGCAGTGTTTTGCAGTCCTTTGGCCTACTGAAGCCACATTGCAGAAATACAATGTGGGGAGCTCCTCAGTAATAGGAGAGCTCCAAAAAATTTCCCTTGTCTTTGATACCTGATATAAATATCAATATTCCAGCATGAAGCATTCTTTTTCTTTTGTACATTTTGGTCCTGTAATGAGTTTGTTACTACCCAGAACATAGGCACAGCCTCATTTTCAAGGAAAAAGCCCAAAACCCAGTTGCCTGCACTGTATTGATCTGCTGTAGCAGCTTGTCTATGGAGGCTTATTTGGTTTTCCTTCAAAGGGAGCATGACTTACGTGCTATTAGTTCCATGTAACTAATACCATGACGGTCCATGAGTCTGTGTGACCCTATTATGGTTCGTATCTTGGTGCAGACCTTGGGCAGCAGGACTGTAGGGGCTGCCCATAGTGCAAGCGCAGCAGTGCTGGGGTCTTCAAAGAAGGATGCGGGCACGGAGAGCCTGCCCCTGCAGTCCCGCTGTGTCTCCCCTGTAGCACCACACAAGCTTGCTGGAGGGGAGGAAGGGCCTCAAGGTTTGAGGGAAGTGATAGCCACAGAGGTAACTTCCAACAGTTATTGCAGTTCAGGTGGAAAGTAGCAGTGCCTTAGTGATCCTATCCCACCTGCAGCAGCTGGGTGGATGCCGCACTGCTCTACCCTGTGCTCTGTGTACATTACAAATGTCTACTAATTATTTAGCTTAAATATCTGCATATTTTTTTCTATATAAGTGCCTTAGTTTCAGATTTTCCACAGTTTCGTAGTAACATCCCTAATGATATGATTTCCTATTAATATTCCTAATATGACTCCCCAGTATGACCTGCTGTTAATAAAGTGAATGATTAGTAACATTTAGGAATCAACTTTTCTTTACATGTGGTGTTTGATACTTGTCAACTGAAAATAACAGTAAATAAAAGTTTAAGTAAGTGCAAATCCTCTGAAAAAGGTAAAAACCACTATAGTAAGTAACTTTCCTATTCTCTAACACCCATTTTTTCCTTCTTCATGTCTTCCCCTTTTCCTCTTTGGGGCTATGGCAGAGGAGAACAACAGATGGTTATCAGTCAAGAGTAACTAGGGAAACGGCAAAACCTGCCCCAATTGCTATGGAGACAGCCATTCTGCGCTTGGTATGCACTGTTTGTTACATCAGTAACCATGAGAGTTAAAAAAAGAAGAAAAAATATTGTTGTAACCCCCCTGATATTGAAAGGAAATCTTGGCTTTGTTGTATTTATCCTTGTGGGAAGAGGCATGAGTAGTCGGCATGCTCATTTGCCACTTGAGTTTTGCATTAAGCTGGAATGATGTCTGTTTTTTGACAGCAACGCTTGGAACTGTGAGTTAACGTAATAATACAACTTATGGTAAATACTTCATACTTTTGAATAGTCTGCAGAGTATGTATTTAAAAGCAAGTCTTCCTCTCCAGATCAGATATTCCTTCCTCCTTGTTTAACAACCTGGCAGCATAGGTTGGTTATGATAACTAAAGCAGAGAGTAGGACTGTGCCCAATTATTTCATGCAGATGAGCTGTTTCTGCGCAATGCTTCAACCATAGCCTTTGGCAAAACCACATCTTTAGGAAGCAACAACAAAAAAGGAATTTTGGAGCACTCATAAAAATCCCAGAGCGAGATTGCAGCTTGTTCACAGCAGCTTTGTCGCTGCTGTTCTGAACCATCGATTTACTCCACTTGAGAGTTAATTTCATGTTGAATTTAACGTATCCATTCTCTAAGTTTTCTAATACAAGCAAGCTCTTCTAGAATGATTTTAGTAAAGCATCAATAGAGAGTAAAAATTAAACATGAAAAAAGCATGAAAAACACTTTGAAAAAAAATCTGTATTTTTTCAATTTAATTGAATTCGTATGATTTTAAAGGAGCATTTGTTACCACTTATGGTGCTTCCTTATCAATTTAATCATAAGGACCTTAGTTTGCTATGTGAGAAATTTCACATAGATGTCTTGGTGTCACTTTCCTTTGAAATGTCAACATTCCCAAAGTTATTCAAGGACTGTTTTGGAGGATGGACAATAAATGTTGTAGACGATCTCTCTAATTCTTACAGGTTAGGGAAGAGCTCCAGGATTAGGGTCTAATCTTTGCAGCACATTAGTGGCATAGACCCAGCAGGCTGGATTAGGAAAAAAGTGAATAGGTTTGGGGAAAATGTTGTAAAATGCATTGAGGTTCTTTTGGAGATTTAATGAACCAAATTCCTTTTCTTTCTAACAACAATTCTGTAAGTTCTATAATAAGTAACAGTGAATTTACCTTCCTTTGAAATGGCTATTGAAAATTCCTTTAAATACTCCACCTTTAATTCTGGCTAAATAGGCAAGTCTTTTATTACTAAGGAAATGGCTCTTGCTTAATCTGGGATCTGTAGCAGTAAACATCTGTAACATTAGCAGAGTAATTTCATACACTACTATTCTAATACTTCTTTTTATGCTGAACAGTATGAGAAACAAAGAAAGCTGAAAAGTATTTATTACAGTACTTGTTAATGCAGGCTTTTATTTAATTTTTTAACTAGATTCTGGACAAAATGTAGAAAGATGTTACAGTAATTAAACTAGTGTCACAGTATAATTAAAACCAGATTTATATTTGAGCTCTGCCGTGGCCTTGGTAGCGTTTGTAAATGTAAAAAGAACCCCATCACTGAAACAAAGTGCAAAACACTGATGATACAGTTCATTACTGTGAAATGATGGTGTTTGAAGGACCTCTTCTTCATGAATGTGAGGATGACTATTTGCAGGAAAATACTGAAAGCATGTACGATGTCAGATTAGTTGGTGTGCTATGGAGAAGCATGCTAGGAGTACAGATGTAGTGTTTTAAACATGAACTTTTGCTGGTAGTTACTAATGTTAGTAAAAGAGTAGGTTATTTCTGGTTTGGAAAATTTTGCCCCTGATGAATTCACTTCTTTAATCTTTTAGAATAGTTTTGGTTTAAGAAGAAAATAAAATCTTAATTCTAATAGCATAATTAAAATGATATCAACTTTGTGGCTTGGGATTTTTATCTTTCGAATGCATTTGTAAAGTAAATATTCCTTATTGTTGTTAGCAAAACTTCCAAACCTCAGTATTTAAAGGATGATTTCAAATGGCAAAAGAATATCAACATTGTAAAATCCTATTCCTTTTAAATGTTACTTGAAATTTTGTTCTCATATACGATAGATAATGTACAAATCTAAATGGATAAACTGGAGTTATACTCTGTCAAGGGAATTGTGTCTTAAACAGTTAAAATGGTGTCTTGGCCAACCCATAGACTGTCCAGTGATATCAATCTGTTAGGAATCATCATTACTTCTCATTTCATAGAAAGGTGATTTATATAATTTTTTTCTTTAAAACATCAATTTTAAAGCTAGAGATCAATCAGTTGCATATAATTTAGTCACATAATTTTCCTGCTTTTTAATGAAAACTGAGACTAGTCAAGGTTAATCAGATTATAATACTACATACAGCACTGTGTATTACAGCTCTACCATATGAAAGATGCCTAATTCTCCAAATAGTTTTATAAATTCTTGTATTCTTTCTAAGTATTAATCTGTGTCACACTTCACCTCAATCCCATATCTGCATTTACTATTTTCCTTGCTCGAGTGGTTCTCTCCATTCTCCCAAGATCTGCTGGAATTGCTCTTTGTATCTGTCGGTACTGCTCGGCGCTAATTGCCTGTCATGGAAATTTCGGATCCCTGGAGCCTCTGAGGGTCACAGCGGGTAATTCAATCACACATGAGCTGCTGGGTTTCCCAGGCTGCGATCTCTTCTCTCTGCTGTTGGAGCAGGAACCCTTCCGACAATATCCCCAGCCCAGATCCAGTGTGTTGTCTCATGTGCATGAGAGCTTCGGCTTTAACACAAACACTTTAGCCCAAACAAAAGTTTGATGTCTATGTACATTAGCAAAAACTTGGAAGTTCAAATTTGGGCAGTCCTTATTTGTCCATGCCTTGGCTTGTAGCTTTTATAATGTGCCATGAATTGTGTGGCTGTTTCGCAGAGCTCAGTTACTGTGGCTTCCATTCACCCTTTTGTCTCTTTTAAATATAGAGGCTCACATTTTCCATGTGATAACCGTCATTTTCTTCAGAGGCAGTTGAATCACTTGGTAGTTTCAGATAGTCTGCAGTAAGTGCTGTATTCCTTCGAAAGGCAGGAGTAAATGGAAGTATAAAAAGTGACTTTGTCCATGTTAAAATTGTCTTTTAAATCTGAGCTTGTGTTGTCTGACCTTTGTTTGCCATTACATTACACCATTACGTGCCTAACACCTTGTTTGTAATACTAAGGAGAAAAAGATCTTCTAGAAGGGGTATGAACACTGACAAATAGAGATGGCATTTAAATCTGAATAAATGCTTCTGCTGGCTGAGACCTTTTTCTAAGTTCACCTGTAAGCCTGGAGCAGCTGATCTGTGCCTGGGGTAGCAGCGCACCCTGTGTGCGACTGCTCCATCCAAATGGCAGCGATGAAGAAAGAGCAGTGTCCCATGTTCTTCCAGGAAGTGCCGCCTGTCCCAAAATACTGACTTTTCCTTTTTTTCTTTCTTTTTTCAAAGTTGAATTTTCACTTTCTCTGCACATGGTTAGTTTTCTTCAGGCAAGAAGAGCCAATGGCAGGGGGTTGGAACTAGATGATCTTAAGGTCCTTCCCAACCCTAACGATTCTATGATTCTAAGGTATTCTTCTCAACAAATGTTAGGTATGTCTCTTTTGTGCATTGCCCACATCACAGGAGTTTTCTTTTCAGAGGTATAAAAATATGAGTTGAGCACCTGCCTTTGCCTTCAGGCTTTATGTGAAGTTTTCTCAAAACTTTAAGCATTGTCTTGGAAGGAAGATGTTGTTTAGACTTGAAACTCTTAAATCCCTATTCTTTGCTTAACCTCTCACCAGGTGGCTCTTCAGAGGCAAAGAAAGAGAATTTCCATCTTGACACGTAAAGAAATAAATGGGAGGTGAAGGGTCTTAAAAACAGTCATACCTAATTTTAGTTCTATTGATTTTGAGAAGAAATTCTCATGCTTAGAGTTTAATGCAGGTCTGAATACTTTAGCCTGATAGATACCAGGAGATGTGAGCTCTGTTACAAAGAAGCATTAAACGTGTGGATGTCCCCAGAGAATGCGCACATTTATTCTGTGGGGCACACAGAATCAAGGTGTGTATCTGATTAATATTTTCTCTATTTACTGTCATGCTCGGTGCGTGTCTTCTGGGCATCCAGAGGTGAGTTATTCACAGACTAAACCTGGTTGTTAGCACCAGCTGACGGGACCTATGGAAATATGATTGTCATTATGCTTTTTCAACAAAAATCAATCTATGAGTAGCATTTTTTTAAAAATCCAATACACTTCATGTGAAACCATTTAATCAGAAGACTTTGTGACTGAATACTGGGTTTGATTGCTTATTTTAGTGTATTTGGCAAAAAAGCCAATATTGTAGTCTAACTCAAATAAAAATAGGCCATATAGAGTGCTTTACTTCCCATAGAAAAACAGAGAGGTGATTCTCAAGTTGCCCTGCTTTCTTTTCATCATGCTAACATATGACAACTTTATGCTTAATAAAGCAAAGTGTAAAGTACTCAGTTGTGCAGCCAGCATTATATTTAACTCATTTTAAGTTTATCCCTCCTGAAATATATCATCGTTTCTGGTTGAGCAGTTAATTTTTAACAACTCACGCAATTAACCAGGGATTTCAGAAAAAGTCTCTCAGCAGCCACTGGTCCTCCCGGCAGTCAAAAATATATAGTTTTTAGTATCTATGCTAGGTGGTGGGAGAAACAGTGAGAGCATAAATATGTATGTCTATACCTATATACATATGTGTATACACTATGCATGAAGTCTTATGCTACAGAAAAGTCCATTTTGGATGATTGTGCATCCCGATCTGTCAGGTTGAAGTAGACCTTACAGGGTGTATGGGTGTATGGGTTTTTATGCACATCGAGATCAGGCTACATTAGGATGCAAACTGCAAAGGATAAATTTCTTTTAGTTGTCAAATCCATACATATTCAAGATGCTCAATGTTAGTCGATCAAACTCAGTCCTTAAAAGAGGTGCATAAAGATTATATTTGCTGTCTGTGCTTTATTGTAGAATAATAAAAGAGTTGTGACAAATGTCTATTTAGACCAAAAATTAGGCACAGCAGATAATTGGGTAGAAGTTGGTATAACTGTACGAATACTTTATACTTGGGTGTAATGTATTTGCTAGCTCTGTGTATACATTTAGTATTTTTTAATAGCAGCCAGAAACTGCAATGCAATCTTGGTATCTTTTTGTATGATACTTTACACACACAGGACAAACTGTCCATTCCTCACTACATCTACAGTTTATGTTGTGCAAAGGACAGTATAATATAGAGTCAGGAGCCTGCATCTGGTTTTTTTATGAAATGCAGATATTTCATTTCCACATGGGCAGGTAAATAATTTTATTTCTCCAAGTGTAAAATTTAAGAGATCAGATGTCAGAAAATTTAATCCCTGAATTTTAAATTACAACTTACATCTTTACTTTTCAAAGCAAAAGAGACAGATGTAGCTGTACTGCTGTATCGCATATATTGTGAAATGTATTGAAATCATGCATATGCAGGGAAACAAATGAGAGAACTCCACCATCCAAATATTAAATTACACATTTTGAAGCAAAATAGCGTCTTAAGTGTACATGTGTATAATGCTTTCTGTCACTGGGTTGCTCTCCCTGATGCACTTAGACAGAATCTGTATTTAGTCAGAAATCTTTCAATAGAATGGGCTACCAGATGGGACCAGTGACAATGCAGAGAGGCATCGAACCGCCACAGACATTTGGTGCTTAGAATAATAAAAAGACTATAAAATTAGATTAGTTGAGCCTAATTTGGAATTGGTATATTCCCTGTGCACTGTCGCAGCTCTTGGGCAGATAAAGCCTGGAGATTTAGTACTGTCAGGACAGAGGACTCCAACTTCCAGTAAAAGAAAAAAAAGGCATTCTGGGAGGTCACGGAGGGCAGCGCGGTGACCTCCAATGATTTACAGGCCTTTAGCTTAATGAAATTGTTTCAGTGACATGACGGTAAAAGCTCATAATGGATTGGATGCCCCAATGTAATGAAATTACTCCCTTCTGCCTTTAAAAAAAAAAAAAGCAGCACAATTAATATTTACTGAGACCTGCCAGGCTCCAGTGCGCGGGAGCGTGCGGCGCTGTCAGGCAGCAGCAGCACCGCCAGCGCCGTGGCAGCCGCCAGCCCTGCGCCGGGTGGGAGCAGGTGCTGCGAGGGGGTGCAGGGACACCTCGGGCACAGGGAAGCCCCAACCTGGTGCTGCCAGACAGCTCTGCCCGTCCCCCCCAGCCTTCATCCTCTCCCTTCCTTTCTGCAGGCAACTGGACAACAACCAGATCAGCTGCATCGAAGATGGAGCCTTCCGAGCCCTGCGCGACCTGGAGATCCTGTGAGTTGACTTGGTGCTGTGCTGGGGCGGCGGGGGGGCAGCTCTGCCCGTGCTGCAGTGCTGGGTGAGCCTGGGGGGCTTTATCCTTCCTTCCCACCTCACACCGGTGCTCTAGGTAGCAGAGTGGGATCTCATGCTTCCCCCAGCCTGGGGTTACTGCTAATTAAACCACAATAGACGACTTCTGTGCTGCTGTTCCTGAGGAACGGGGATATTGCCATGCTTGCTGCTGCGTGGAACAGATGGGGTTCAGCAGTATTCAAAGTGCGTCCGAGGTGTGCTCTGCAGCCAGCAACCTGGCCAGCTCTGTGTAATGTTGGGGAGCGGATGGGTAACAGGTTCATGGGGAGCAATATCATGAGATATCTGACAATTGCCCTAGACAAAAAGCTGTTTAAAAGGTGTTTGGTATGTAAGAGGGAGGAGAGACAGGCGTTTGGCAGGCTTGTTCAGTGCAGTCATTGGCTTCTGGGGAGGATCCTTCTCTGAGAGCTGAAATATCACCACGTTGTGCTCTTCATGTACACAAACTTTACACATCGGCTGTTAAGACTGCAGCACAGACCAAAAAAAGAAAAAAGGATTTGACAGTGAATGCTGACTCTAACAGAGAAAAAGCACATTAGATTTAGAACACTGTCACTGTAATGTAAAATCCAATATTACTCGGAACTCAGGAGCTGAGTAGATAATTTGCTTATTACTAATAGTTACTTGTTCACTCAGAGACCTTTTCTGGAATAGGTTTTGACTATATGAACTGATACAAAGCTTTCCCTGTTACCTGAAAGTTAATACTTTATAACCTGAAAGTGTTAATACCTGTGCAAGCACACAATCCTCAGCCAAAATGGTAGGAAACAGACACCCTCAGCATCTGAACTGGGGCTGGTCCAGCACTGAAGCAGTGTATACTTAAATACAGCAAGGAAGGCCTGCTCAGGCTGCTGAAAAGCCTGCCTTTAAGTCACAGGGTCTGAAACAGCAAATGGTAGATGGTTAAAGGAAGCACCTGCCTCACACAAACCTGGCACCTGCAGACTCTAGACATTGCCTTTGGCTTCCGAAAACAGGCAAAATAACAGGCTATATAGGCAATGCTGTGCCACACACCACAGTGGTTTGAAAACACAGCTGATGTTTCCCCAAGGAAACATCCCCAAGGGCTCTACCGAGCTTGCACTGATGCTCAAAGTTGTTTTGCCATCGGTTTCTGCAGAACCAAGTTCAGTTTTCTGAGGGACCAGGGAGTGGTGGCTGTGTGTGTTTATCCATCACAGTCAGCTAGGACACCTTTGGCCCCTCTTGTTTCCCAGACTGGGGTATTGCTATGGATCAGAGAGTATGTGTCGCTCATACTGAGCTAACAGTAGGTACCTGCAGGGCTTCTTGTCTGGCAGCTTATGTTATCAAGAGGATTGTTTGATTTCTTTATGAATAGCACTTTTCAGGAAAAGTAATGTGTTACCACTGTAAAGTTTCACGTGTCCGTCAGATTGAAAAGTCTGCTGTGTGGGGAAAGACAGACAGACAAGGAGAAAGAAATCATGAACACCTCTAAAACTGAGGCTTTTCTCTTTTTCTGGTGGGCTGATTTTCCCTATCCGCAGCAAGTGAAGCAGACAGACTGTGCTATGGCTTTCACTGAAATAGTCTGGATAATAAATGAGCCTTTTTGGTAATATACCGAGTCTGCAGGCTATGAAAAAGTTGCTGGGAGTGCATTTCTTCACCCCAGAATGTAGTAAATGTTGAAATAGTTTATTTACCTCTCTGCTTTTAATCGGTTAATTCTATGCCAGTTATTTGTGGGTGGGAGAAAAGGAGGATATACAAAATACATCCTAATCAGCCCTTTAGTGCATTTTTAATTTTCAGCACAGCCATACTGCTACAGGAAAAATCAATCTTGTTTCTAAAAGATGAGAAAATAGATTGATAGTATCTATTTCTGGAGGTATTTTTCTTGCAGTCACAAAATGGGAGTTTTCAATTTCCAACCTAATCTGATTTTTTTTCCCAAGTTTTTCTCCAAAGAAACTTTAAGTATTTAATCTCTATCAAAATTAATTAGCTTAATACCCCAGAGAATATCATATCTTCCGTTGTAAAAGTCAGAAATGTTAAAAAATTAAAGCAGTTTGAACCATCAAAGCATATTAAGTGAAACTAAATTTCATCATTTCAAACCCACAACGTATTTTATGCAGATATGTTTTAATCTGTAATGCAATGTGTAGGAAATATTTAATGATTCTTGCAAAAATTACTCTAATTATCTGCTTGGAGAGTTTGCAGAGGTACCAAATAATGTATTTCTTCTTTAGCTTCCTGAAAACTTGTGACCTTTCTGGTACCAAACATTTCCACTTCTGCATCTTTTCTCTGCACACCCACCCCTCTACAGAGCTCTAAATTCTGCAGATAACTCAGAGCAGACACCAAATGCTGAGCATTACTTGAACAAAACCCCAAACACATTCTTTAAAAGCACTTTGGTTTCTGGATTGCACTGTTCATTCACCTTGAATTCCTCAAAACCTGTGAGTGCAAGGTGATTTGGTAGATGTAGGAAGAGGAGAAAGTTGTGCAGTTGTCCTTCAAAATGAAGAGCACTCTATGATTCCCGTTAGTTATTTCGTCTATCAACAAGTTGTTTCCACTCACTGCTGTTATTTTGTTTTTCCACATTGTGAATACATCCCTGTACCAACAAATAGCAGAGAGCAGAGATGTAACAGGGCTGAAATTTGTGGCTACTTTCCGTACCTGACCTGGTGCAATGAGGTGCTAACCTCGGCTGGAGCTTGGACCAGCCCAAGGTGCTGACTGCAGCTCCCAGTGCACACACAGTCTTTTGGTCACTGCTTTGTTTATGAGCTTCCATATTCCAATTGTCCTAATCCCTGACCTATGTAGACCATAATGAAGGTGCCAAATGGTGCTGGTGACTGAGTTTTGGGTTAAAAAGCTGCAATAATGTTGACTATGAAGTGCTTTGGTGCCTTCTATTGATTGTCTTTGCCCCTGCAGCAAGGTGAAATAATATCTGAGAAATCACATGCAGCATTGACATCCTTCCTTAAACAGCTCCTGGCATTTGCAGTGGGTCTTGGTTTGTTCATTTGTCAGATTTTCAGTATTATTTCCCATAAAGGTTTTGCCTTTAATCGTTGCTAAAATAAGGATTTTTCTTGTTGCCATCCTCTCCCCCTTTTCATAAGATGATAAAGCAGATTTCAGTAGGTTTCTTCTTGCATTCCGAGACACAGAAAGGTGTGTGCAACCACTGAACCAGTAACTAAATGGAAAAGGGGCATGCTTTTTTGAAGGCATGGCACAAGTTATTAACTAACTTATGGACTGTTGGAAATGTGCAGAAAAGTAGAAGAAAATGAATGTGGAACTTTATCTAACTATAGGGTCATTTTTAGTAGGAAGTTTTCTGCTCTGCTTAATTTTTAGTCATGTCCTGTGGCAGTAGCGGACAATGACAGTGTTATTGAGAAATATGTATTAGTGTAGAACATTGAAAGATTATTAAAAAACCTCACAAAATCATACAAACATACCCAAACCGCAAAGTCCTCAAAATAATTGTGCCATATTTCTTAATGCATGTGCAATACAGTGTTCATATCCTTCATAGGCTAGAGATAAGTCCAGAACTGTATTTCCAAATGTCCAAAATTATGAAGCATAGGCGATAAAGCTCTCTCAGAATTTCGCCTTCAGTCTGTTAGGAAACATGAATAAAAGGAATTAATTTGAAGGTGGTTCAGCAGGTTTGTTGGAACTGGATAAACTGAAGTGAATGGATGTGCTATAGTCATTAGACTGGAAGGGCTGAACAACACTCGTGTTTTTAGCACCCATTGGACAGTAAGATACAGAACTCAATTCAGCAAAAAAAGCCTTTATTTATTATTGGCTTGCCTTACTGAGGTAGCTGAAAAACTGTGCAGTGACACGGCAGTTGTGCCATGTGGATCGGAGAGAGAGAATCAGGAGTCGCTGTTGGCAACTTAGATGGAGTGTTCTCCTTGGTTTATATGGTAAAGGTGGGTTTCATCCTACTTTGAGTGATAGCCAGAGGGTCTGGAGCATGAACACATCCTGTTCATTGCAGATTTTCTGTAAAAACCAATTTCTGCACCTGAAAGATTTTACCATACCAAGAGCTAATCCTAGGAGGTCTGTGGAGAGTTTTCTGTTAAGGCAGAAAATGATTTCTTGCTATATAGAGCAAGTACGGGATGATTGTGGGGTTTGGTTTTGTTGGTCATGTTAATCATTGTATGTCTTTCATAGCTCTCTGCTTGAAAATCTCTTTTCCTGAGTTTCACCCACTTTTTTAAATGAATGAGCATTGATTCTGTCATTGAGTCTTTAGCAATGAACTACACACACAGGAACCCGCCCTTCTACTCTGAAAATTGTGGCAGTTCACTCACCCATAATATTGATGCAAGTGCAGTCACCCAAACGTTTCCTGCAATTTTAAGTTGGGGCTTCAATTCCAAATGAGCCCTAAATATTTGATCTGAAAGAAACAAGTTAGTGTTTGCATACCTAACCTTTTCTCTGCAAACATTTGTGCCTCACTCCTCTTCCTGCTCGTCAGAAGAGCACCCAGCTCCAGCCCCACGCAGTGCTTTCCTTCGGTCTGTGCCTCGGCGCAGGGGTCCCAGCATGCTCTGTCAGACTAGTTGTGGTCTGCATCCCCTGGTCATTGTCTGTCACATCAGCCATCCAAGCATTTTGCAAACAGAATAGCGTCATTCACCCTTACTTTATTCAATCCAATACGTTCCTGTTACAAAGGATTCTGTTTCATAAAACATTTAGTAACCTGTGCAATTTCTGATAGAGATGTCGGGGTGAGCGTGCTTGTAATACACACTGTCTTTAGTCATAGAAACTTTATTTTGTGCCACAGCCGCTGTTTGATTGTTTCCAAGGTTGCCTCGTGTATGCTGACCACTGTTATATAGTCAGTTTTACTTATTTCCAGAATGCTATTCTGGGCATGTTTTAACTAGATAGAAGATTTGTATTTGCTTTCCCATCCTGGAGAGTCAGGGAGCCAATGTCATGACATAATTCTAAATATATGAGATGTCATTGCTTAATGAAAGCCTGAAAATACCACACAAATGTGATTTCCTCTATTTTTCTGGAAACTACGGTCGGTTGAGGCAATCAGGGTCCAATTTGAGCTCTGTAAATTGGGTTCCTATAACTGATACCAAAATATCTAAATAGAATAATGAAAATGAGAATTCTATTTAAAATGTTGTGCGTAGCTGGTTTACTTGCTCATACTTGAGTACAGTAATGTTAAATTATTGTGTTTTGGGGTTTTTTCACCCAAGGGTGTATGTTAGCTCAAATGTATGTAAATCAAGAAAATGAGTTTAAAATAGTTAGTTTTTTCATCAGTCAGCAGGTACATATAATATGTGCCACAGAACTGAAGAAAGTAACTATTGGTAGTATATGAGTAATTAGAGTTAGGTGAAATCAGATGAAAATCAAGGAGTTTGGCTTTTCTAAGGGTATCCTCCATTTTCTGTGTTGAGCCTGTATCCCAGACAATCAACTTGTGCCAGAAGAACACAATTCAGTTTGGCAGTTGGGAAACAGTGCACCTACAGTGTAGAGGTATCAGTGGACAGATGGTAATTTCCAGTTTTCTTTACTCCATTACTTATTAGAATGTCCTGTAGTTTATACCCTGCCCATTCTTCCTGCCTCCTCTATCGCTGTAGGTCTTAAAAGAAGGAGAAATGCTCCTGCGGAACCTGGCTGCTGTTATTAACAAGGGTTGTGTTCTATAAATCAGTTGGAGATAAGATTAACTGCAGCAATGGCTTTTTCTGGAGAGCTCCTAGAAAGGTATTGCACACCCGGTGGACCCCAGTGACATGAGATGCACAATTACTGTAAAGGATTGTCGGAGGAAAGATGGGGTACTTGCATTGTTGCTTGATAAGGAGCGTCTTTATATGCTGATACACGTTGGTGGGAGATGTAATGTCATTGCACAAGATATGGAGCTGAAATCTGAGATGACCTCCGTTCTATAACATATTGCAAAATGTGAGGTTAGAAGTACAGCACAGTGAAAGGAACACTATCCAGATGGCATCGTGGTGACAGGCTTTATATCAAAGACCAGCTGAGACAAAATAAGAGCAGGCAAGAGAGGGCCTCTGAAAACCACTGGTGCCTGTTACAGATGTAATGTAGCTCTGTCTTTATGGGGAGAATATATTTGCATAAATTCATTGATCAATGATTTTGCTAATCCTGCAGTATTCCAGGCATGTCCCAGCAAATTGATGAACACTTCTATCAGTCCTCAGTGTGGGTGCCTAATGACATTACATGTTTAGAAAAGATGGATTTTTCCCTTCCTGGAGCATATGTAGTAGTTGAGTGCTGTGCTCATTCACCTTTCCTGCTCTCATTAGGTCGGAGGTTTTTTTCCCTTTCAGAATAGCCCGGAGCCATGGAGGCTGCAGAACTTATCAAGATAAGAGCAATGCCAGTTTAGAATTATTAGTTTCATGAATCACTGCCCAGTATGCTTTTTGAGGAAGCCTGGGTTTATAGCTTGCGTAGTGCAAGCCCTTCACTGGTGCTGCAGTCACTGCTCCGACAGACTCCAAAGTCAAAACTCCAGAGACACAGAGATTTCTGGCAAACCTTCTCTCCCATGATACTGTTTGATTTGCATGCTCTGCTTGTCTTGTGACCTGCCCTCCCTCACCTTTGACTAATACAGTTTCTTCATCAGTAATATAAAAGATGTAGAACAAGCATTTTGACTGTTGAAAGTCAAATGAATGTGAACGACTCAGTCCAGAGGACACTCAACTGTATATTTAATGAAGACTTGCTGCTTGGCACCTTAACCAAAAGCTGAGCCGAAGAATATGATGGGAATAAAGCTCCTAGCAGATGAAGTTGAGGTGGTGACAGAGTTCTGAGTGAAAGTAACAAGTTCAAGGTAGATGAGTAGTTTATGCTGTGATTTGGAAGACGCTGTTGATTCGACTCCCCAGAGCGGCTGGATGACGATCCTTGGGTAGCTGGGTGGAATCCTGTCAGCATTAATAAGGCTTCTCTGGCTGGGGGAGGAGGCTGCATGCCTGCATGGCACAGGTTTCCGTGACACCAATATCAAATATACCAGCATGTCCTCAGCCCGTCTGTGACACCCTTTGGGGTCCAAAACTGTTGGTGACTCTGGGAACTCCTGCTTGCCCCAGGGTCAGTCACCAGACAGGAAAAACTGAAACAGAAAATGTTTCAAAGCACATAATAGTTACTGCCTTTTTAACTTGTGTGCAATTAAGGGTATTATATGTGACCTATAGGGTATGAATAGTTTGTCTTTTTCAGCAGTTGCTTTTGTCTCTCTGCTGTGCTGGTAGAACAACACAGACAAAGGCTTTGTGCTGCAGCCAGTCTTTGTATGACAGAGGACTCCAAAGTCTGGTTTCTCCCGAAAGAGAGGGTACAATTATGATGGGAACTCTGTGTAGCAGAATTGTTGGTCTACCACTTCAAGCATTGTGTCAGGTATTTAACCTCCAGCTGCAGCTGCTGAGCGCAGGGTACTACTTATTAGCAGTATTCAATATTTTTAGCTGCAACACTAATGTTTTGTGTGTAGTAAACTGGAAATCAAAACAGTAATGTGTAGTTAGCTTATAAGTGAAGTAGATAGTTGCATCTGCACCTGAAAAATGCACAGGTAGAGGCTTCTGATCAAAATAAATCAACATCTAAATCAACCAGTGGGGTTTTTCCTGCAATTACAAGATTATGCATATAATGTAAGTATATACGCATGTGAGTATGTATGATGAGAAGAGCATGTATGTTATGGTTAAATCAGCAAAGAAATAGTAAACACTTTTAAAAGAAATACATATGATTAGCATCAATTTCTTTACATAGATATCCAGTTCTGTGTTTCAGAGAATAGAAAATTTAAGATCTGCATTAAGGGTGGAAGTATAAAACAATTTCACAGTGATTTGAAGCCAAATAGTCATAAGTTCTATGTTAATTTAGTTATCATAAATGAAGCAATTTCATGTTAACTGGTTTGGTACTTTGGAAGTGGAATTATACTTCTTAAGTTTCTGTTTTGGGGTGAATAATTCAAATGCATTGTTTAAGTGTGTACAAGTGATGGATGACATCTGCAGGTCCTTAGAAACAAACACTGCAAGATCACCCGGAAGCCTTTGGTGTGCTGTACCATGTTGCTCTTGAGTACTTTAGGGATACCTCAGGAAATACCTTGGTCAGTTGAAAGAGCATCAAATGAGGTGGCTACATAAAGGCATTGAAGGCAACAATGGACAGTAGTGCCATTAAAATTGCACTCATCCCTCTTGTGTTCACAGTGCTGGATGGTGTGAGGTGTCTGGTTTGCAAGGGCCAGACTGTGGCTGAGACTGGAGTTTATCTAAGGGTCAAATAGAAGAGAAAATTGTGGAAGTTGGGTTGATGGCTATGATAAAGCAATGCAGGAGCGTCTACTGAGAGAGGTCTTTGTTCACCAGGTTGGTGATTTAGATTTGCTTTTGCATCTTTTGCCATTAGATTCTTAGATTGTATCTGTCACCACAAGTGCTTTGTTGGGAGAAGGGAGGATGGGAAGGCGGCTCTTGTCCATGGCTTTCAGCTTTGGACTTGGCTCCTGTGATAAATAAATTGCCGCAATGCAGCATCTCTGCGACGACGCTTGAAGGCCGCTGAGAAGCCCCCGTTGGTGCAAGAGGAGGCTCGGGCTGGGCGGGCTCTGGGGAGGGGGTAGTCCCTTCCGCAAGCACCCGAGCTTCTGACTGGCTCCTTGGGCAATTTCAGTCATGTCTTAAAAGGGTTGGGTCCGGTTTATCTGCGAGACACCCTGCCTTCCCATCCACGCCAGGGCGGTAGCAATCAGGTGAGGCGCTTCAGCCAAGACTTAGGCTGAAGCAGTCAGGACAGACCATCCACAATGGCAGTTAGTTTCTGTTTTGTACGCAGGCAGATAGTACGGAGAACAACTGTACGACTCCTTTTATTTAGCTGCTGCTTGCGCTTGTAGAACATTCCTGAACAGAGCATGAGGACTTCGAATTTTTTTCAGTGTATATTTTATTTTGAACTTTCTTTTTACTCTGTGGACTGAACGCAAATGAAGCACTGTGAGTATTTGCTCTTTGAATTGTTATGGTTTCTTAGCTGTATTGCATGCGCGTGCATGAATATAAGCAGGTATTGGTGGTGTTTGGGAGAAATTTAACAATGGGGGAGGTACTTTTAAACATATTGACCTTCTTGTGCGATGCATGCAAGCGCTAATATATTGAAAGAGAATCTTGATGGAAAGCAGATCCCTTTCCAGTTTCACCAAGAAGCATGTAATTGCCCTTGTGTAGGAGCTATGTGTTGCCTTTGTTCTTTCAAAACATTTATTTCCCCTATGAATGTAACTTCTCCTTAGCAATTGTTCATACATGCAAGTCTAAGTTCACAGAATGTGTATATCGCACATTCCCTATTTCATTCATGTGGATTTATACTAATCTATATATTAGCCTTCATGTCCAGCATGTATTCATTGCAGGTAGGGGCAGCACATACTGCTAGAGTATAAAATTACCCCACAAATGTGGTCTGTATCTCTTGCATTTTGGGGAGGCACCTTTGGCAGTAAAGGTGAGGTTCCCTCTTTAAAAGCTTTGTGTCATTTCCTTCCTCTGCTTCTGAAAGCTGAGAATTGCCTTTGTGGTTCCATGCTGCACCATGATGATCATGCCTTTCAGGGTGTCTTCCCGCTTCTCTCTCCCAGTGGAAATCCCAATGGCTCTGGGAGCCAGCGGCACTGAGGCACTGGGCTCCTGAAATTATGGGGCTGCTCTGGCAAGAGGAAGAAGTGAAGTTATTTTGCCTGCAGGACCTGGTAGGTCTGCCACAGGAGAGGAATAGGAACAAGGGGCTCTGGCAGCCCACTCTCCATGGTTGCCTGTTGCCAGGCTCCTTAAAGACTTTAGCAAAACCTTTGGCACTTATATCAGCTACTCAGGCTGAACCGCTGCAGTGCCATTTCTATTCCTTGTAATATTTATACAACAGTAATAGACATCATCTTGGGCAGCTGCTGCGTCCCTGGGTTTGTCCAGCTTGTCTCTCCCTTGGTCCTAGTGGCCACCATGGGACCTGCAGGAATCCGCAGTGCCGCATTGCGGCACTTGAAGTCGCAACAGGCTGGCACAATGACTGCCCTGAAGAGAGTGAATATTGTCACACAGCCCCTTACAATGTCACTTCCTCCAGCTCTGAAAGGACAACTAATTTTTGTCTGCCACTTGGAATGGCTTTTCTGTCCTACGGTGTGTTACACTGACAAGTATGAAAAGAATATGTTCATTGTGGTAGGGAAATCTATCAAAACAGAGGCTTTTGCCGAGGGTTGTAGCATTGAGGTTGCACTGTACTCAAATTAAAACACAGTACTGAAGAATTATATTGTTCCCTTTTGATCCAGATTAATCAGTTTCTTTAGAATTTCTTTTGGTGGAGTCCTGTAAGAAAACTGCAGCACGCAGTTGACTGAATGCTGAAACCTTTTACCTTGGAAATCATCATTCAATACCTTCAGCCTGAACAAATGGCACAAGTTGCTTGCCTCTTTCAGATTATAGAATTGGACTGTGTTAGTTTGAATTGGATTGTGTTTATAAGACTGCTTTAGCTTCAGAAAGGACTAAGCAGAAACAACTGTTCAGGCAGGAACCTGAGAAAGCTGTTGTATTTTGCTGAAGTACTGATGCGTCAAACTTAAGGTTTGTATGATCTCACTCTTGTTGATTCTTTTTCATCCTTTCCATGAATACACTCTGGAGGCTTTCAGCCCCCTGTATGCATCAAAAACTCAATCCAGTTTTCATTGATTTTGGCAGGAGTAGCACAGAATTCATAAACTACAGTAGCTGATATGCGTACAGTTGGGTAACACCAAAAGAGAAATCAGTGATACAACCTGGGAAAGAAATAAATGAAAATTCCTATTATTAATTTAATTATGTTATTCATTGAACAAGGGGTTTTCAAATGAATCCACAAAGCACAGTCTGGGTGAGTTGAAGTTTCTTCAATTATATTTTTGGACACTGTGACTCCTGTGAAAATCTGCACCTAAATAAATAGATTGCAGGGACTAGATTTGGTCCCTGCTGAAATCAGCAGCAGGAATTGCTCTGAGTTCAGTGGACACTGGTCTGGGGGTGATGATAACTGGACTTGTTCCCAGTGGTTCTAGGCCATAGTGTCAGCACTGGAAATCAGCTGTCATAGAGAAACATCAAAACCAGCGTGATGGTGTAGAACATTTATTCAGTGTTTGCACAAATACTTTTCTTTCTCAGAGTCCAGATACTTACAGAAATGTATGGTTGTAATTGGGACATAGAGCCACAGCAGCCATTCCCAGTACAGTGTACTAAAAATGTGCAGCCTTTGGGCAAAGACTTGAGAAAATCCCATGATTCAAAAAAACCTGAAGGCAGTGTTTCTGGGGCCATGTGTGAGTTTAGAAAAATTACTCATTGGAGATTCCTTAATTTAAAAATAAAGCAGTGGGAGAATAATTCCAGCCTGTGTTCTTTTCTCTTTGCACCAATGCTTTTATAGCTAAAATTTCCATTCAGGCTGAATTGAATTTGTGTTTTCTGCCTACAATTAAAGTGTCATGTAAAAGATTGAAAAGCTGATTGAAATTTCTCTAAAAAGCTTTTTCAACTCTCCCTGGGCATAGGTGTTAGAAAGAATTGGGGGCCGCAGCAGGTACCTGTATTTTATGCAGCTGATAGAAGCAATTTGATTGTGTGAGAAAATAGATATGTCTTTCTCTATGTAAAAAGAGCAGCCTTCCTTGAGGGCAAGAAGTAAGGCATTTCATGTAAGACCATGTGAATGACATTCTTAACTTAATATCTGACAAAGTTCACAACCTAAATGAATCGCGTAGCCTCATTCTCTGTGTAACCTTTATTTTGTATTTTACGTTACCTTGGCTTAGCTCATTTTATTTTATTCTATCCTATTATTCTATTTCCTACTTTATCTTGGTTTAGCATATATTATTTATTTGTGTGTCAGTGTGAGTAAGTAAATTCAGACATAATGATATGTACGTGCACTTGCAATGTAAATGCAGGGCTAAAGATAATGCTAGGAAGGTTTGAGCATCAGTCACCAGCATCCTTAATTTTACCACTGCTTGTGTACACACGACAACATAATCTTTGATTGTACGGGCCTGTAGGGTTTTTTAATGGTTTCTTTTAGCTATTTGCACATATTCCTTGTCCCAGTTTCTTTTCTCAACCATTTTCTTAGCTGTGGGGCCTGTCGCTCCCTCTCCTCTGCCCTTAGCCTCAGCTCCTGACCTTGCCAGTCGCAGAGACTCCAGCCAAGGCACAGCCAGTCTCTAGAGAGAGTTAATGCAGCAATTACAGGACTTAAGTTAATATTGCCCTGAAGAGATCACTGTGGGCAAATGTGATCACCCTGCTTCTTGTCCAGTGACGAAACAGGCATTTTAAGCAAAGAATTTGTTATTAGAATAACCCAGTTTCCCCAAAGCGTGATGGTTTTGAAAGTAATCTCACTTCTTCAAGGAGGTAAAAGAAAATCTGCCAGAAACATCTGGCCTTTATAAGCTTAAATAGTTAAAATCTAACAGTTATATGCAAATGAAACTCAGCCACAGAATGGGAAGAATCAGGCAGTTGTCGCAGTGAACACTGCTGGCAGGTTTGAGCATTGTTCCATGGTAAGCTTATTTATTTTATTTTTCATACATTTCTGGAAAAGCATATTCTTTCCTCTGTATCCTTAAGACTAGTGATGTTTCTGATGTCAGCTTCCCAAGTTAATAGTGCTAGAGCCTCCCCGCTGTGATGAGAACACACGGGAACCCATGAGCAAGACTAGTACTGGAACAGAAACCATAAACTGTTATTTATTTCAGTGGATTTTGCATGTCACCTGGAGACTATTTAGAAGATTATTTGCCTGGGCTAACATTGTGTTTAAAAATAGCCCTTGTACAGTGCCAACTCATTTCAGAGTCGGACACAAATATTGAGACAAAACCCAGCTGTTGCTGTTCTTGCTGCTAATTCATGGTGTCAGATCAGAGCTCTTCTAAGCTATGTCAGTGAGTAAGACCCCTTGTGAGATCATTGTGTTTTCTAACAGTGGAGAGCAATGGATTGATCAGTGCATCATCAGTTGCTTTCATTATATACCCACATGATAGCTGTGGGCTTTAACTTTAAGAGTCTATGGGAAGATCAAAGGATTGAGTACAAGAACCACTCAGAACTCACTAGAACCCTGTAGAGATCCAGCTGAGGTTTGGACCTTGCTTAAGAAGCAAATTGTGGATGCCTTGAAAGTCAAGGGTGAGGCCTGTGCTCAGTGCTGAGGGACGGAGTGCCAAAGCCATTTTGCTTTTTCACCAGAGGCCGTGAGAAATAGTAAATATTTAATTTTATGCAAATTCCTTCTGACCTGTGTGAAAAACAGCTCTTTACAGCTATTGAAATTACAGCTCCTTCTACCCTACCGTCTCAATGTTAATTACAACCATTAATTACAGCAGTGTATGAAATCCAGCTCTTGGTTTTATTACTAAAAATGTATCTAGGTTCACAATTGATAAAGTACCCCTGCTGTTAGTTACATGAGGTGGAACACAAGGGCTGGAAGGGAATTGAAGTGGTCCTGTGTTGTCCCAGCCCAGGGCAGGACCATTGGGTTCTGTGCCAGTACTACCAGGGATTCGGTCAGTCTATTGTCACTGTAACAGGGGTTTTCTGTATTTTTCCTGTAAGTAACCTAATCAGAATTCCCTCTTCTGAAATTTAAACCTGTTACTGCTTTGCTTAACCCTTTTTGAATACAAGGAACAGAGAATTTGTTTTCCCTTTGCAATGGCTTTTTATGTAGTTGGAGAGAGGTTGAAGAGCAAGTGCTGTGAATCTGCTTATATAGAGGTCTAAGATTCTGTCATTGTTAAAGTTTATTGCTAATGCAGTTACCCAAATTCATGTTTCATGTCTAGTATTTCAGACAGACCCCAAGATCTCTTCTTTTTGTGCATAAATACTGATGGAGGTGTCTAATCTAGCACGGAGTCAATGGGTTCAGTCCACATGGACACTGTGGAAATTTTTCTTCATGTATTTTCATTCAGCAACACCCCACTACCCCCCAGAGCCTCAAGGTCTTGCAGAAGTTGTGTCTGTCTCTGCTGGGTCAGGCTGTGGTGTTCCCTTCTCATCCCCACTGGTAGTTTGGGCTGTGCTGTTCAGTCTTTTCTGCACCCATTCACCCACTTCTGAACAGAAATAACATTATCAAGAAAACTATTTACATGAGAGGCTTAATTATGCTTGAAGATGCCTTGGTTAAGGCTTAATAAATTTTCCAGTCTCATTTACTGATGTATGGTTGCACTGGGGATAGGAAGCCTGGAAACCATGGCAGTTGTGGGAGAAGCAGTAATCAGAGAGTATGACAGTAATTCACTCTTGGGAATGTTACCAGCCTGCAGATGCCCCATTTGCAGCTATCCATTGCATGCACATAGATAATAATCTTACATTAGGCCCAATTACATGGTATTATGGACACACAACGCACGGATTCCATATGCAGCCAAGGAACATACAGTGATAAAGCAGTACTGTAATTGAAGGAGACAGAAGGAAATGTTAGACTTGTTAGTGCACCAGTGCCACAGCGCCTGAGATGCCTGCTCCCACCAGCCTTGCCCACCCACTTCTCTGCTTCTTTCCAAGTCTCACTTTCAAAATACAGGTTTATCATGGGGTGAAGCAACTCAGCGCCTTGCTCTTTCCACAATGTGTTGAGAGAGTTTTGAGCAGGAAAAGGAAATGGACATCATTGTGTAACTTTAGTCAGGCCCGTAGGCACATAGACTGAGGGCTGTTGTTTGCAGGCTTCCTGCTGTCAAATCATGTATGTTAGAAGCATGTAAAGAATCTCTGGTGCCTAATTGTAAAAGACATTCAAAGCCAGAAATACGATAAATGAGCTGATGCCTTTTTAGCCCTCTTTCTCCATTTACCTATGAGTAAACAGGTCTGAATATTTCTGTCTAGCTGAGGCTTCTGCAAACGCTGCCATGTCCCGTGATCAGCTGGATGTGACACAAAAGCAGCCTGGCACATATCAGGAAGCTGAATGGCCAGCACAGCAGAGTTCCAGTAGCTATGGTAGATGCTTATTAAGGCTTGGGGAAAAGTGTTAATCAAAAATTTAATCTACCATATAATTTCTCAATTTGATTAGCTGTTTGTGCTAATCGGCTGCACAAGTGGAATGTGAAGAGGGAAATCAGTCTCTGTTACCATCAAAAAACAAAGGACATCTTCAGCACACTACATGTTCTTCCCTTCCCCTTTCATTGTAATCCCTTCAGATTGCAAACAAGAAGCATGGCCGTGGATGTTGTAATGATTCACAGCTAGTAACCTCTGTACGTTATGCCAGATGCCTTGTGTCTAGGAAAATGGACATTTGCATGGTGCCTTTTCTTTTGGCCAAGCTGAAATAGGATATGACAGCTTTTGTTAAGCTAGGATGTAGCAGGTGGTATTGTCGTCAGTGTTATGTGTTTAACAAAAATCCCAACCTCTGACGTATTTTTCCACTTGAAATGTGACTGGAAAGCATGAGGACAGTTGCTACTTTACAGTGTTCTTACGGGAGTACTAATAGAAGAAATTAAATAGTTAATGTTTCAGATAATTCTGTTATGTTGTGTGACTTTTCCTGACATCATTGCCAGAAGATCCTTTTGGTTCATGTCTAGTACTTAACTGGAAAAAAGTGGGTAGATATATGGGAATGAAAGTAGTATCGTTGCAGATGAGTAAGTCACCAGCCATTCTGATATTCATTATGCGCTCTTAATTATGTCATTAATTGAATTCCAAGTAAGAGAAACAAAATCTCTGTGTACTCTGTAATTTACGGAGTTGAGAATGTTTAATTATTGATCTGACAGCCAGGGATTTCTGCTCTCTCAGTCCAAGGAACATGCTTGGGGTTCCTGAGTTTTTAAACTAAAAAACTTGTATTATATGTTCAAAATTTAAACCCTTTTCTTCTTTTCTTCCCCCAAAGTACCTTCCATAGAAGTTGTGTCGTTTCTCCTAGCATTAGGAGTATCAACTCTCTCTGGCTCTCATCTAGTCCTGACGAGCTGTATTCCTATTCAGGAGGGTGGAGAAAAGAGTAAAAAATAATGCATAAATATTACATAAAAAATGCACACTCAACAGTCATTTTTGGAGGTTAATGATTTTAATGTAATCACATTGCAGTGATGTACATGAACCTGGAGCAAGTCAGAAGAGAATAGAAATGCAACTGCATGTAGTTAAATTTGCACAAAAAGTTAGAGGAAAGAGATAGGTAATTGTTTTCAAATGATGTCAGGATTGCAGAGTGAGCAATCTTTCCTTTAAAGAGATCTGATTAGTAGAGGCTATAAATCAGCTTTATGCTTCAGAAGGAAGAAAGTAGCTCCATGCATGCCTCTAACCAGTTTGGGCAGCTGGCAGAGGAATGAGTTAGTAGAGCAGTTCCTCTGGGGTTGTAAATTGGAGTCAACAGGACTGTGACAGTTCAGACTGGTGGAGGATGTACCACCTCGAAACACTGCTGATCCCATATTATGTATCTTCCAAGTAGTCCTTGGAGGATCCTTAGGACTGCTGCAGTCTGCTTCTGCTTAGCTTGCAAGATCTGACAAGGATCACAGCCCAAGGTGGGAAGCTTGCTGGCATAAATAATACTGTCTATAACCTCAGTTTCCTGATTCAGCATTTTGCATGTGAATAGTTTACAGGGAGAGGACTTCTAACTGAGAGGACAGTGCTTTTTCAAGGAACAAGGGTAGATTGGGTTCTGGAAGAGGTGGGAGGTATGAAGCTGGGGAGAACTCTGCAGAATACAAGTTCTCCCACATGATGTTGGAGGAGTTGGAAGATTCTAGAAGTTTTCTCTTTCTAGCAACTTCCTGGTGTTTGCACGGCTGTTTCTATGGATTTGACATTTAGTTGGATCAAAATGAAACCGTGGCCTCAGAGCCGCTAGCAGTGGAGCATCAGTGAAGCAGGATTGATTTTTTTCCCTTCATGTGTTAAAAATGCCTCCATGATGTGCCCTTACCCCTGTCAGGACACAGAACCTCATTGCTGGGAGGGCTTCGTGTGCCTAGGAGAGCTTTGCAGAGTGCCTCTAGAGCCCATCTCTACCTGAAACCGTCTGCATTCAAAATCCATGGAGTTCCTGCAGCGGGAGGTGTGTGCCTGGCACATCCTGCTCAGCAGGGTTAAATTCCTGCGGCTCCTGTGAGGCACAGTTCACTGTCAATTAGTGCCCTTTGCAGTGTTTGGCCTTCTTTGTTCTGAAATAATTGCTGTTATCATAGATGTTTTATTGCCTTCATTATGGTTAACATTTAAATATCAATGAAATAGTATGCTGCTAAGTCCTGTCTGCATTAGCTGTCTGCTAGAGTTATCCCTGAAATTTGTGGCTAGGGAGTACATTAATTCAGCACTGATTTAGGAATCTTGGAAGGAGGGTTATGTATTTGTTGATGAATTAGGGGAAACCTGTGCTTATTAGGGGCAAAACCTGAGCCACTCTCAGGTATTTTGAGAGTAGAAATTCCCTGTGGTTGGGATAATGTTCTGTCTGTTGAACAGAAATATTTTAAGAGATTTTAAAATACTTTGGAATCATGGAGCCAGGAAGCAGAGACTGACCTTTCTGCATCCGAATGAAGAATTGCACTGGGAAACAGGGTGTTCTCTACCCTCCTTGCAGAAGGAAGCTTTCTGTCACGTCCTGTTCTGCCTGGATCCACTCCATGTCCTTCTGAGATCAATAGAAAGTTTCCCTTGAATTCCTGTGGCTGCCATTGACTCCTGTAGTGTCATGCCGTGACCTATGCAGACATCAGCTCTGTATGTGATTTAATTGTTATGAGCTGACTTTACATGTGGCTTTTGTTTATCAGTGTATACCTAAAAGCTTCCAAGTGCATAGCTCATTTGTATGTCACAGGCAACTGAGACAGAGGGTGAATTATATTTTTATGTTTATAGAAAAAAAAATGGTGTTGCAATTAGAAATTCCATTTGTGAGCCCTGTTTGAGCTTCCCCACATGCATGTGTAGATGCAAATATCAAATACAGATACTGAGTGGTGGGTGTGCTCAGGTATAGATGTATGCACCTTCTGAGAGGTTGTGTTCTTTTGCTGAAATTGCATATGCTTGTTTTTATCATATCATTGAATGGTTTGGGTTGGAATCATAGAATCTTAAAATGGTTTGGGTTGGAAAGGACCTTAAGATCATCCAGTTCCGAGTCCCCTGCCCAGACCATGTTGCCCAAGACTCTGTTGAATCTGGTCTTGAACACTGCCAAGGATGGAGCATTTACCACTTCTCTGGGCAACCTGTGCCAGTGCCTCACCTCCCTCACAGTAAAGAACTTCTTCCTTATCTCTAACCTGAACTTCTCCTGTTTATTTTCAACTCATCACCCCTTGTCCCATCGAATGGACCATAAAGCTCAGATGATTCCAACCCCCATCACTAGCTGCATAAGATAATTGAGCAGTAGCAATTGTATGACAGGGGGGTTCATTTTGCACCATATAAGCTGCCACAGTGAGAGATGTGTGTGATCACGATATTAGCGGGAGTTCCAAGGTAGAGCTCCTCAGGCCAACAGTGTATCAGATATATGCTGGTAGTCACTGTGCTCGCTTCCAGTGCTGAAGCCACCGTAAGGTGGTGATGTGCAGCTTGTGATGCACAGCTGAGGAAATGACAGGGCTGACAGCTGTAAGAGCTCGCTGTTAGGTTTTCTTCTGAACCTGGCACTATTTCCCTCTTCGTCTCATCCAGTAACTTCGTAGTAGACTGCGTTTGAGTCTTTGCATATTGAAAAATTGAATACACAAACCCCTGATGTTGATACCCATTGATCCCAATGCTTAGCTGGGTATTTCTTGTCAAGGTTTTAGCAGCAGCAAGTTTTCCAGGAGACCTGGAATTAATACTATATATTCTACTATAAGCGGCAGTGCGCTAAGGCCTACAGCTCTTACCAGCCTGGTGTGTGAACGTGTGTGACTTGACTGACACAGATCTCTGGCAGCAGATCTGACATGCAGATTCCAGCTTTCCAAAACTTTGCTATTACTGCCATAACTCCCTCTGCTCACAGATTTGGAAAGGAAGGGTGATCTTGCTCTGTTGGTGCAGTTTGCTGTCATGGGTATGTCAGTCCCCAAGCTGGCTCCAGATCAGTACTGCATCCATCTGGTGCAGCACTGTGCTGAAGTACCAGCTACCACCCTGCTAACAACGTGGTCATGTTCTGCCCTGCTGTGATGAGTGCAGCAACACCAACCCACTGCTGCCAGTGCCAAAGCCTGCTCACACACCCCTCGTGACTGTACCTGTGCATAGCTGCGTTGCCTCCTACCTCCTGGCTCTGCCAGTATGCCTGTGTGTCTTCCTGGGTACCAGAAAAGCAGTCTTAATAGGGTATAATCCAATTTAGCTTTGATCTGCTGATGATGGTGCCACCAAGGGAAGAACTGTAAAAATGGTTTTAAATGAGCAGATGACCAAGAGGCTACTGAACTTCTGTAAAGCTCCTCAAGAGCTTTTGATTAAGTGTCCTATTAAATACGTAACATCGCACAACTAAATAGTTCAGGGAAGGGTCAATGGCTTTAGGTTGTTTCAGGAGGTATTTTCTTCAATACAAACACACAAAATCACTGTCTTCTCCAAGTGTGATCCTGTGGAGTGCTGGGCCTCTGATATAAAGCAGAGGATACCTCAGTGCAGCCAGAGCAGTGCCGGCCATGCTGAGACATGGCCCCACTGATTCACATGGCAAACAGCTGCTGTATTTGCAGAGTTGGTGCACTTTGAGCATAGCAATTATGCCCTGTCAGAGTGCTTTCCATTTCCTGTGCCATCTTGATAAACTTTATATCTTCTAATTTGCTGGAGAGTCATTGATATAATTAGGAGCTCCATAGATGGGAGCAGCACACTCAGAAGATGATAATCGAGTCAGTTCGTTTTTTATAAGAAGCGCTCGGGGGGTCCCTACAGCAGCTGGGATCATTTTCTCTTAAAGCTGTGCTTTGATAGAGGAGCAGAAATCCTTATATGCCTGGGTCATGACATGTTTTATTCTGATCCATTCCACTACCCATATGTTTTTTCATAGGGCAACTACAGAAAGGCTCCATGTGTTTCAAAGGGCAATTGGAGCTGTCTGGCCACATAAGCTGGCTGTGTTAATAAGCCTGGGCAAGTCAACAGCTCTCTTTTTATGTCAGAGAGAGCACTATAAGTGCGAAGCTTTCACATTGCGGTGTGCCAGTTTGATGTTCCTCTGCTCCAGTTGCACCAGCTTTTCAAGGAAAGTGGCAGCTCATCCAGAAAGCCTGGATCTGTTCCAGTGGTCGATAAAACCTCATCTCCTGCCCTCCTTGGTACTCAGACATGGTAAATAGCAACCTTCAGCCATTCTTATACAGCTGTTGATTGCATTGCCTTGACAGTATCTTTCATGATGGGCTACAGATTGTCTAGGGTATTGGTCAGCATGTTCTTGCTGCTTGCAGCCTGCCAGATTTATTACCAAGAGTTTTAGCAGCTTGTTTCTGTAAATGGTGTGTTGGTGAAGAAAGGTAAATAATTGATCAATCTGTTATTTTCTTTTCTCTTTTTTTTCCTCCTAACAGTACTCTCAACAATAACAACATCACCCGCATTCCTGTTACCAGTTTCAATCATATGCCAAAGATCAGGACTCTGTAAGTAATACCTTCAAATATAATAATAATAATGATGATGATGATGATGATGATGATGATGATGATGATGATGATGATGATGGCGTAAGCCAGTGCTTGGGTATCTGTTGTGTCGTGATAATCTTATGTCAGCTTCTCCCGCTGTGACCACTCTCCTGAGGGAGGTGGCGCTGGGCTTGTCCCACTGGGACCCATGGCAGGGATGGGGACAGGGACAGGAGGTCAGGGCTGGGCAGGGGCTGGTGGTCACCCTGGGCTGGTCACCTTGGTGAGGCTGGGCCAGGCTGTGAAGGTGGGGGGTGCCCTCAGAGCACTGCAGCGGTTCTTTGGGTTTAAACAATGAACTTAGATTTGGTTTTATCAAGAGTTTGAATTTTCCTGGGAATGAAATTGGCATTTCCCCCACCTAGGAAAATCCGTAACGTGAAATGTGTTCCATGCTGGAACACCACCAAAGTTGTAAAAACTGCTCAGATGGATCAAGGTGCTTAATTTTCTTAACATCCTGTGTTTAAATCCTATTTCTCCTTTTGAAATTCAGAATATCAATTTCTGAAACAAGACATTTTTTAAAGAACTTGAAAAAAAAGCTCCTTCTCCAGATATTGTCTGAACCAAAATGTCACTGAATCTGATGTATTTTTTATAAAGGCTTCTCTTACATCATATCCATGTTTCTATAGCTGGGCACCATTCCACTGGAAGAGTTCTGATCAGCCTTAGTAGACCAAAATACAAAGACTGAAATTAGGCTCTGTGCATTTGTATAATTTAGCCATAGTCTACCAAAACCATTTTCTTTAAACAATTCCTTTAAATTTCTTTAGGAAATAGACAACTTCAGGAAAAGTGGTGTTTAAACAAAGTATCTCTGTTTTTTCCTCTAAAATCTCAAACTCAACCAAGATGTATTTAGTCCTAAAAGCAAAGAAAGGGAAATAGTAGCCAGCCTGGAAATTTTCTACAGCGCCGAAAAACTAAAATGCCTCAAGGATGCTACATAAGTAAGTTAAGAGAACTGGAGAAAAATGACTTTACTCATGTCAACCAGTGTAAGATAACCTCTGATTTAAATCTGCCTTCTTCATTAAATGGTGTCATTCACAGATCTTAATGTAAGTAATGAAATGGAAACTAGATGTTTGTCTTTTAGGAAAGAATGGATAAAGAGGATAAAGGTGCAGGGTGAAGGTTCCTGGAGTTTCGCCTTTTCTCATTCAGTCACAGTGGTCCAGAAAATTTGCCTGTCTTCTTCAGATTAGTCAGTCTTGTCTGTTCCCAGAGCTCAATGCCTTCTGTCATTTTCCCTTTAGTTTAATTTCAGAGATGGCTTTGTATATAGCTCCCTGGGGACTTACCCTGACTAATCCCCCTCTGCTGTAATTAAGAAAGGGAAAAAAAGGGGGAAGGAAGTCATAAATAGGATTTATAAAGGGAAGCTTTTTATATTGAATTCTAGGAGCCACATTTTATAGAACATGAATGCTGACCCACTCTAAAAGGATTTGCTGGAAATTTAATTTAAGGTCTATGGCAAAAAGGGCAACTTTTGCAAACTTGTATTCATATTCATTCACCTCCTGTTCTGTAAAGGTAGTTTCTTCAGTATCAAATGGCATGTTTCAATCTCCACAGAGTGCCAAACAGCATGCAGCGCCCTTATGGGCAGTTCAATATAGGAGTTAAAAACCTCTACCTAGTCAGGTGGAAATACAGAAAAATGGGTTTGTTTTCTATATTTTCTTGCATCTTTTTCAACAGACACAGAGAAGTCATCAAAATAGCAATAAATGTAAGAGAAATACAGGAATGAAATAACATTTTGTAATTTCTTCAGCTGCTCCTTCGTAGTAATTGTTTTTTTACCTCTGTCCATCTTAGCACTTTTCATAATTAATGCTTTATTAACCGTAATTATTGGCAGAATAAGATTGCATAGCTGCATCTTACTCAATATTTTCTGAATTTCTTCTGTTCAGAATTTAGGCTAATACTGTTTTGAGTTAACCAAGTTTTAGGTAAGTGGCTAGTAATAACGTAACAACTAACATGCCCTTAAACACATCTAAAACTCATCAGGTTTTGTTCACTTATGTAAAATATTTATATAAAGATATTATTTGTAGGGGAATGTTAATGTTCTCCCTAGTTTCTTTGATTTATTTCACTTGATAATCCTTACCTTCTGCATTAATATACAACCTCAAAGAACAGTTAGCATGAAAGGGGAAAGCAGTCTGAGGCATAATGGCTGACTAAGATCTGCTATTTAAGCTCTTGGTTAATGCAAATTCAGTCCAAACAGATCATGAATGATGTTCATTACAGTTTGGTGACTACTGTTTCCTTAAAAAAGGATCATCAGTTTGCTCAGCTTCTCAAGTAGCTTCCCATTTAGCTGGGCTTTCTTATAGAAGTTCTTGTAGGGAATCCCTGGCCTGATTGTTACTTAAGGAGAGACAAGCTCTTTTTCCCACCCAGCTGTGGCATGGTTGGTGTTTAACCTCTGTGTCCCTCTTACACATTAGCAAGATCCATTAGCAGGACTTTTGGGGGTGCTTGTGCCGCAGCCCCAACTGCTTCTGCGGATAAATAGCTTTGTCTTCGTGGCTCTCAAAACAATCTGCTCATTTAAGAAAAGAGAAGGAAAAGTTAAAGAGCATATTCAACTTGAACATGACCTCTTAAGGGAAAGAAAATTAAAAGCCCAGTAAGATTTGAAGCACCCGAAGAAATCATCTTTTCTGTGCTAACCTGTTTTATTTAGCTGTTGCTAAGTTTCATTGATCTCTTAGCCTTGATTGGAAGTGACAGGAATTAGTTTTTATTGATCTGCTTTCCTTTGCTTGAACCAGCTTTATTTATGCTAAAACATGTTCCCCATACCTATTTGCTTAATGGTAAGTGGCCTGTTGCCTCTGCATGTGTGAGGGACTGCTGAGATAGGTAATTGCATAATTTCTTTTAGGTTTTTTATTGAAGGATAAACTGAAAATGTACCAAATCACTTTGATGCTTCTCATGTTCACAGAGAATTGGTGTATTATGCTTTTGAAGTACTGTGAAAAATCTTTTTGTGGCTGTATTCATTAGTGTAATTATCAAAAATATATTCTAATAGGCTGCTTTGTTAGCTTGATAGGCTCTCAAATGGCCTCCTCTCCAAAGCAAACTGTAGAATATCCACACAAAACAATTGACAGGTGACAAGGTCGGGCTCTGATGAGGCAGGTGGGCTGGCAAAGGTGGCACTTTGCACTGCTGACATGGGGAACGTCCAGCACCAGCAATACCAATTTAGTGAGTAAAAAAACCAACTCTTAGGACTGGAAAGCTGCCCCTTTTTGTGAATCTGTGGGGTACTACTCCTGCCTGCCTACATCCATACAGGGGATGCAGGGAATGGCATGAGATGAGCTCTTCTGGAGGAAGATGATTCTCAGTATCGTTCTTGACTGCCATGGTAGGAAGGGAAAATACTCTAAGGATTTAAATGCAATGCTTACTCTCTAAGTTGGAGTTAGAGCAAAGTCTTTCTTAGGATAATTTCTGGCTAGGATTATATTTGTTCTCTTTTCTTTGTAAATGTATTTATTCATTCTTCCAACCAACAAAAAGTGTTCCAGGCAGATTAATGGTTCATAATAACAAAACATTTTGCTAGAAGTCTGACTTACAGCAGTGTCAATTAAATAGATTCAGAAACCCCAGACGCGAGGTTTTCTAGCCATCCTTCTACAAGAGTTATGTTACACAGTGTTCCAGGGAGACTATCGTTTTTTGTCCCTACAGGATAACCTCTCAGTTCCAGATTTGTGGTCTTGTACTGTGACTGCCCACCCCCCAGACATACAAAGCTGGGGAGTGTCAGCCTGGATGCTGATGCTGCTCAGCAATATGAAGATCTCGCATAGACAGTTGATTTCTTGGGTGGATGGACAAGGCTAAATCCTGTGCACACCAATTGTGTGGGGTTTTTTGAATGTAATGCCTGTAATATAAGTGAATAATGCCTTGTCTAACGATCTCTGACAGGATTTTCAGTCTGGTTTATCATTTCAGCTTTGGTATAACACTGTGAATGTCTGACTCATTACAAGGAATGAAATAATGAATATGCTGGGCTTTTGTTTTGACCTAGTGTGGTAGCTATTAAAATGATCAGATTTGCTCCCTGAATGCATCATCAATTTGCAGACTTCCCCCAGAATGAGATAATGCTTCTGCCAGTCTTTAGTTGCAGGCATGAAGCAGGCTGAGAAGGGAGCTGGTGGACAAATCTTCCATTACAAAGAACGGCCCTCTATTACTCTGTGGCATCACCCTATCGTGGTCCCCTTTTTCATCATGAAATGAAAATTCCTGTCTAGAACCTCCATACTTGCATTAAAGCACCGCAATAAAAAGAGCATTGATGAGTTTGTCCAGGTGCTACAGGGACATAGAATCATAGTATGGTTTGGATTGGAAGGGACCTTAAAGATATCTCATTCCAGCCCCGGGACACCTTCCACTAGATCAGGTTGCTCTGTCTGGAGCCCATCCTAGTGGCCTTCCAATATACAGCATACAAGCAGTGTAGCTGCTGGTGTGTGGAGAGTTCTCTCCTCCCCTCCCCCCCCAAGCTGACAAAAGAGGGAGAATCACCTGTTATCCTGTTTATCAGCCTGGTCCTCATTTTTGTGAAGCCATCCTTTGAATTCACTCAAAGATATCACATTCATGCGGTTATTTCTGATATGAAATCACAGGCAAAGTGATTACTTGGAGGAATCTTAAATTCTTCATGTTCTTTTCACTGGAACGGCCAGCTCATAAGTACCTGTAGGCAGGCCATTATTTAACTTCATTTTTCCAAGACATTTTAAATAGCAGCACTAGTTTATGTGTGGATGTTTGTAAATTATTTGTCAATGTAGATAGTCAACACCTGACTCAACTCTAGCCAATAAACTGCAATGATCCTACTAAAATTGTGCTGAAGAGACAGACTTGTACTTGCTCGCTCTGATTTGTGTCATGAAATGATGTCTGAAATACTGCTGATAACTTGAGGGTTCTTGTGTGTTTTGTAGGCGGCTTCACTCCAACTTCCTGCACTGCGACTGCCACCTGGCCTGGCTGTCGGACTGGCTGCGGCAGCGCCGCACCATAGGGCAGTTCACCTTCTGCCTGGCCCCCGTCAACCTGCGTGGCTTCCTGGTGGCAGATGTGCAGAAGAAGGACTTTGTCTGCCCTGGTAATGCTGCCAACCCTTCATTTATCTGTCAGCTGATGGGTTTATTTTGATGTTCACATAAAAACAGGGAATGGAAAATTATTATGTTGTGTTTGAATGCCATTCAGTAGCAGTCCTGTTTGGTTTTATCATGGCTAAACTGTAATGGAATAGATCAAATTGTTAAGTTTTTTCAGCTTTATAAGGATTATTGGATTCCAGTTAACGTTTCAGTTTTGAAATTTTGTTTTCTGCTTTAGCACTGTCAATGATATCAACATCAGAAATCAATTAAGTGTGGATAATCTGGTATTTCTCAAGGGAGGAGTTCAAGAGCTGACTGGAATACAAAAGAAAGGAAATAGAAAATGCTAATTTCTGTTGATAAATCACTGGACTATAGAACACGAGGAGCAGATTTTGTCCCAGGGGCAGAAACCGGATGCTTAGGGAGCCAATGCACTTTGCTGTTCTACAAGTTTCTACACTGATAAATGGTGCTGATAATACACAGCCAGCTCACAAACCATGTGTCTGTATGTTGGGCCTATTCAGGAAGTCTGTGGAACTGCACTTGGCTCTCTGATTATAGAAATACATTTTCTTAAAAGAAGAAGGGGGAAAAATAAAAAAAAAAAAAGAGAGAGAGAGGAAAAAATAACAAGATTGGAAAAAGGAATCTCTGAATTTGGCTGACAGGAACTGATCTGGCAGGGGAGAGGCATGGCAGCGTGTGTGCTGTGGGAAAAAGGAAGATACCAGGCACAAGTCTGGAGACAGTTTTGCAGGCAAATGGTAAGTAGCGCAGGGAGCTTGTTGCTAAGTCAGTGTGAGTCCTAATCTTGATAGACTGTGAGTAGTGTGGTATCATGTTCTTCATCTCTCTCAGCTCTAAAGCTTTATTCTCTGGGTACATGGAGTGACTGAGGGAAATGCAGTACAAGTGCTTGCACTAGAAATGTTTGTAGGGATGCTTTTTTTCTATGGTTTCACTTACATATGACAGAGAAATGGTTGTAGTTAGAGAAGAAGGGTTTGATCACCATAACTATATCATGGATGTAGATTAATACCCAGCCCTGGAGCTGTGCAGGAAATGTTATGGGCACATGGCAAACGAAGTTATGCACCAGTGATTTTCGTAACATGATTTTCAAGTGTGGTGAGCAGCTTCTACGCAGTTGTAGAGATTTGATGCTGCCCAGAATACCTGACAAATGACATCCAAATTTTAACTAAAAGTTTAGAAATCTAACAGTCTGGGGAGAGGAAGGATTGGGAGAGGAAGGATAAAAGAAATGGGAAAAATAAATTAAGCTATTGGCAGAATCTGATTTTACCACAGAGGTAACCACAGCATTTTTTTTTTTCTTATGAAATGAAGTTTCAGATGGGGTCTGAGTTTCAGTGAAGTGAAGGAAAAAAAAATTGTTTAAATCAAGAGAAGAGATAATAATCGCTGAATGAGAAATGGAGCATGGACAGAACTCATCTAAACAGTTTTCTGTGCAGACTGTGGCTTCCAGAATAGAAAAGGTTTTTAAAAGCTGCCTGTTGGACCGAAAACATACAAGAAAACTCTCAATTGGCCTCCGTTTTCAAAAAACATAAATCAATAGAAATTAAAGGCAAGAAGCCTCCGGTGAGACAGTCCATCAGCTGCATCCCTAACCCTCACTTGGGAAATGAAATACACTGCAAAAGAAATGTGTTTGAAGAGATCATTTTAGAGCAGGATTTAGCAGAGAACTCAGTATGTGCTAGTTTGAAAGAAGCCTACATGGACAGCTAGTTTAAAGAGGAGATAAATCTTCTCTGCTCCTTATTACAGTTCTTACTGCTGATTTTACAGCATAATTTGTTCATGTTTGACTATGAAGTCAAGCTGGGCTGGAGGCGAATAGTGAACTGATCTTGTCCCTCTGCAAAGGAACTTTATACAATTTAAGCTCATATGAATCACTGTAACTAGCCCCAAGCTGGCTGTGAAGGACTCTTTTGCATCATAGTTACGAAGAGCTGAAGTACAAGGTAGTGAACTTCTCTGTTTCAGTACAGGCTCAGCACTTCAAGTGCTTGTGTTTTTATGGCAGTGGGAATTTCATCGCAGCAAAAGAAAACTCAGCTGTAAAATGGGCTTTGTCAGAGCATTCCAGTTCAAAACTTGTCCTGTTGCATGCTTCAGAGCAGAAAGAGTAAAATCAAAGAATTTTGGGAAAGAAGAAAATCCTCTTTGAAAAACTGACTTCTGGTTATTCTTTGAACCCTCTGCAAAATAGGTGTGTTGGGTGGGGGTTTTTTCAGTTTTATCACATATGTTCCTTTGAAAACATCTGTGAAATTTGGAAGTGAAATTTGGAAAAGAATAAATGACACACTGATGAGGAAGTGCGATAACTGGAACCCAAATGGCTTGATTCCTTCTGGATGGTATGTTATCAGCCTAGGGCTGTGATGTTTATAAGCATTAAGTGCAAAGTCTCTCAAGATAATGTTGCTGAGGTCAGAGATACATGCAGATATACCTGTGTAAACTGAGATCAATTCAAATGGCACTTGTAGGCAAGTTGCGAGCAGCGGAAAAGCTATTCCAGGTTTCACTTGTTCATGCCCGTGAGCGTTTGGGTCAAAACTGTAGGTAAATGTGTAGGATTAAATGGCGCACGGTTGCCTGGAGGTAGGTTTGCAAATATGTCTAATTGGATTTGAGTTGCTTAGGAGTTAAAGGAAAGGTGAGGAACAGAACTGAGCAGGGCTGGGGCTAGATGGACCCTCACTGTTAGAGAGCACTGAGTGCTGCTGGCAGCCCTGTCACCCACCAGAGCCTTTGGCTGGCTTTTCAGCAAGCTGTCCCCCCCTCGTAGGAGAGTCTCTGTTCCAGAGCCACCCCTGACAGAGCAGCCTTCCTGGGTCTGAGCTTTAAAGCCATCTGTTCCCAACAGAGCCTCCAAACACACTCTTCGTCCTGCACAGCCTCTTGCTGAGCTCTGGGATGCATTTGGTGAGCCAGTCTCCTACAGGATGGTGCATTGTAGAAGGGGAAATTGTGTGGCACTAGAGTCAGTGCCCCTGTTGGTGTCCTACACATAGACAGCGTGATGTATTTCACTTCTCTCTCCACCATAACGCTGCAATTCACTGCCACATTGCTGTGACAAGAGAAAACAGTGCACTAAGCAAAGACTCTATATCAGTTGAAACGCTACCTGCACTCTGAGCCCTGGGAATGGTTTTCTTTTTATATTCCCTGAGCTAGCAGAGAAGCATCTGGGGATGCTGGCTTATGCTCAGTACCTCTTAGAGCCTTCCAGCCTTTACTTGGATCAAACCCAGCTTCCTTCCCATGTTCAGATGTTTCACTGTTGAACTGGCTCCTCTTTCTCTAACCTTGTCTCTCTGTCTCTCTCAAACACACGTGCTCTCTCTCTGTGCCTATTTGTCTGTCTCTTGTCCTCCTCTGACCTCCTTAGGATAGTAATTGTATTTCATTTTCCTTTCATATAAGTTTTATTATGGCTCTTTGATTTTTATTCTGTCTGCTCCTTACTTATGGAAGTTGAAATCAGTCTACCTATTGATCAGTTAAGTAATTATGTGTTTTCTCATGTGCAGTAGTGTGGCTGTAAAGCTTTGCAAACCAATGCAGTGGGTTCCTAAGGTTCTAATACCAGCAGCAACTTGGTCTTTTCAGTGCTCTGTGCAGGACCCAGTGAGTGATCCCATTTGGGTGTTATTAAAATGACAAATCATTCTGGTTTTCCTAAGTATATACATGAAGAAATAAATATGCATCTGAACTGCATACCTAAGAATAAAGCAGATCAAACTGTGATGTGTAGTATGCTTCAGCCACTGCAGTCGTCGGCTGTCAGAGCAGCTGGAATGTCATCAGTGCTTCCCGGGCTGCTGCAGAGGAGATGATCTGATCACCCAGCAGGCAGGGACGGTGGCCTGGTTTCAGTGGCTGGTGGGAAGAACCACCTCTGTTGCTGCTAGTTCTGAGGCAGTACGTTAGGACTTGGTGTTGACTCTGAAGGTGAAGATTGTTACAGATCTGTTAGAGTTTTGGCCAGTAGCTTGAGGTATTTTACAGTGGGCAGTATTTACCATGGAGTGTGAAGACTGGATGAGATTTCTTAGAATAGACCAGGGACTGATATTTCTAAAAGTTACTGAATTCACGCTTTTCTCAGGTAAGAAGCACCAGATAATAAAATCCTGATGTTAATTTGGAGCTGATTTGTCCTCTATGTCTTGCAATATGAAACTTAGCAAAGCTTAAAATATGTGGCTTTTAAGAACTTTTCTAAGATAGTTTAATAATGAGATATGCATTGTAGAAAGGGAAGCTGGATCCATTCTCTTTGTCATTAGAAACCATTTTGTCTGATTGTTGATCCTTAGTTCCCATTTGAAGAATCTACAAGAACCTGAAGAAAATCAGGATACATCATTTGGATTAAATAAGTTAAAATTCAGTCTGAAATTGAAGCAACAGAGAAATCATTACCAGAGCCAAGCATTCAGTGATTTCTGGCTAAATAAAATGATACTGATTTGAAGAAAACAGTGGATTGATCCAAAACTCAGTTGAAGATCCAGAGTTTCTGGTTCAAACAGAGAGGCTGCAGCTGATGTATAATAAAGAGGAAAATATGTTAGCTTCCTGCAGCTTAATGCAGCCTGGAAGCCTAATGAGGAAACAGATTTATTTGGTTAGGTGAGGTCAAATGGTCTTTGAACATAGCTGTTACTCTCTGGCCCTAACCACATAACATAGTAGATTGTCTTGCTCCATTTTTCTCCTAATAACTTCATAGCATACTGTTGAGGAGGCAACCAACAATGAGTAACTAATAAAATAGCACTCCTCAGGCTTAGTACCTTAATAAGAATATTCAGAAGCTGTAAGAGGAAAAGCACGTGGGGAGAGAAGCTCCCCCACAGCTGCTCCTATTTTAAAGGCACTGTGCAATAGTGTAGCTGCAGAACTAGCAGCAGACCTGCTGCTTTCAACCTGGGACATGCAGGTAGGTACTGCCACACAGGTGCTCCGTGGAAGCTAGCTATGTGCTACTGATGCAGATTGTGGTCATGCTGGGCAGTAGCAATTGCTCCTGGGGCAGCAGAGCAGTTTCTCTCCTTGCAGTCCATCCCAGTTTATGCAGGGAAGAGCTGCAAATGGCCCTCTGTCCCAGTGGTCATAGGGAGCTGAACAGACAAAGTAGGAGGCAGAGAAGGTCTTTCTGTGTGTGTGTATGCGCATGTGAACATACTTTCTGCCGTGCAGGACATCCTCGTTGTGCAGATGTTTTATTGCTGTTAGAAGTGAGCTTAACCATTTCATCTAACTGTGACCTCTTCCCAAAAGAGTGACCTGTGTGTCGTATTAGACAAAAGACATTGTTTTTCTCACTGCTGAGTGGGTTCGTGCTTTTTGTGACCATCAACAGACCAGTAAGTGCCCTTACACTGGGGCCCGTGCAGGACTGTGGGCATTGTCTGACTTTTAAAATCCTTTGGTAAACATTATGCTTTAAATCTGGTTTTAGGAAATTTTTGTGGAACTCTGAATTTTTACTTCCTGTTATAAATTGTTACCACAAACTAACACTGATATTTAGTCTGAAGAAACATTTCAGTACTGTGTGTTTGTTAGCTTTCCTCAAATGAAATCCTGTGGGAGGCTGGGAGAGATGCTAATCCGATTTATCAGAGCTTGTTTGTTTTCCTTTTCCATTAAGTTTCTGATTACAAATTTAAGTTCACTGTTTCGCTAGCAGTCATGTTGTTTCATGCTGTCAGAATTTACTTCTTGAATTGCTTCATATGTAAGAAGCCACATATGGTGGATTTTACTTGGGGGGCCATCTTGCAAATCTGAGGGATAAATATATATTTATTGAGGCACTTAATGTTTCTTTGAAGACCAAAGCTGAAAACTGGCTTTAAATTGCACTATATTTACTGTCCAAAAATGATGTCTTACCTTTTCAGTATAATTACTTTTTTTCTGGAATTCTCTCTTCTCCAAAGCAATCTGTGTAGCTCTTTAATGCTTATTTAATGACAGCAGGTTGGGGTATAATTATTCAGCCACTGAGTTTTTGAACTGTTGCTCTAAGAATAATAATGTGGTTTGTTCTTCTGTTAATATCCCATACCAGAGGCTTGTTTTGTTACTGGTGTCTTGGTAGTGTTTCAGTGCACAGTGGGAACGCACCACGGTGGCCTGTCCTGGCACCAGTCAGTGCCATGGCTTTGCTGTGGGCTGGTTCACAGAGAGCCGTGGTGTTACGTTCCAAGGAAATAGTCTGGCTCTGATGAAGTGGCCAAGCCTTAGTATGGAATGTGTAGAATTTTTCTGTTTGATAAATGTATGTGTTTGGCAACACATTTACAGGTACTTAACAAGAGTAACTACAAAAAGAAAACCAACCTTGAGCTGCTTATGAAATGGCTGCACAATTCCATACGTGAATAGATGGCAAATACAAAGCTGCATGCAGTCAAGGTCAGGTTCTTGTGTTTCTGTTTTATTGACGATGACTTTTAGTGGAGCTTTGTAGGTGCGTTGAAGCTGTGGTGGGCTGACCATGGGCAGCTGCCAGACCCAGCCGCTCTCACTGCCCTCCCCAACAGGGCTGGGAGGAGAAGATCGGCTCCAGCTCCTCCTTCCCTTCTTGGTGTGTGACCTTGCTGCTAGTGGGCCTGTTTCTGACACTTCTTACATCACTCCTTACTGCCCTGGGCTGTAACACACCTTCCAGCACCCCTTTGCAGAGGCATCACCAGCTTCCCAGGGGCTCGGTGTGTCCTCAGCAGGGCTGTGTGGAACCTCACGGGGCCTTGCACCCTGCTGCCAGCGCACAGACACCCGCACGGAAACAGGGGATCTCCTGGTTCCTTGAGTTAACCCCTTTCAACAGCAATCAAATGTGTCAGAATTTCATTCTACAAGATCCACTTACCATAAAGAGCTTGAATGTACCAGAGGTCTCTTACACGGGACCAAAGGCAGCAGCCTCAGCCCATCCCAGGAGGAAGGCAAGAAAGGTCACTAGTGCCCTGCATTCCTTAGCATGTTCCAAATGCCAAAGAGTTTGGTCCAAGGAGTTTCAAAGCGGCCCTGGGAAGGGGGCAGTGCCTCACTCTTCAGTCTTTGCCCACTTCTTTGGTAAAAAGAGTTTCCTCAGTCCAGATCTGGCGATTGGGTGAGCTCACGACCAGGCTGGGCCCCTCGGGTGCCATGGTCAGGAGAAATGTCATATCCTGCCTGACACCCTCTCAAAAGCTGTGTCAGTCTGTAATGCATCTGACTGAAGTGAATCCCATCTTCCTTCTCTTATTGAAGAAATGCTGAGGCAGGGAAAGACCTGTGTTGGCTGCAGCAGCGTGTGGGGGCTGTAGAGGAAAGAAGCAAAGACAAATGTGCAGTGAAACAAAATCAAATCATGTTCAAAACTCCTTTTCCGTTAGCAGCAAATCTAACCTAAGGGACCCAAAGCACAGTCGTAAACTTTTTCTGTCCCTTCCATAACTTTGTCAAACTTCATCGTGAAACAGTTCAGGTTCTTTAATGGATAACCTGTTTAGAAGGCCATCCCAGAACTATACTCCCTTCTTAGGCTTGAAATTGGTCGAGACCATTATCTATCATTTTACCTTGTGCAGGTAACTTAAATATTTTATCTTCCTCTTCATTTTTATGCTTGAATATATTTATAAGTTCACTGTAGTATTTCTCGACCTATTTTTAAACGTCATTCCATATGCACCTACAGGAGTGCTGATGGGAATTGTGGAATTGGCATTAACGACATTACTGTGCCTAGATGTCCTTTGAACTGCAGAAGTACTACATCTTTAAGACTTCCTAGTAGCATTATTTTTTAATCTTTAGCCTGTTTTGGAAGAGCAAATAGTATACAAACCCAGAGACCCAAATACGCGCTAACAGCCTTCCTTGTGGTGCAATAGTTAAGTTCTGGCTGTTTTAGGGAGAAAGTGCCTGTGTTGACAAGGCTGGAGAAAGACCTTCAAAGAAAGGCTCAGGGTGGGCACAGGGCATAGGATACATTCAAACTCTGACTTCTGTGCAAGACTTAGATGGAATAAATTTCTCAGAGAAAAACACCTTTGTCATAGCTTTGACAGGACTTAAGTTGTCTCACAGATTCTGTTTTACTAATTCTTCAGAGGGACGGATCTTCCTACTAAACCTCAGTTGTAGGTGAGTCTGCTTTGTTCCACCTTCTTCTGTTTATATTTGGAAGTATTCCATGCAATGTTGGCACTATGGTTGTTAATTAAATAATTGCTGTATTAGTGCTTTTCGGATAAGACAATGTGAAGGTCTGATTTTTAATGGTGTTACTTTACTGACACATTTTGAAACACGCAGAGTAGGTTTTTGTAGAACACAGTAGGCTTCCTTCATTGCACCAGACTTTCCTTTCACTGCGATTGGATAATTCCTTTTTTATTCCTCACAATTTGTAAAGCGATTGGTGTTGGCTTTGCTACAAAACGGTTGTGCTCATGTGCCACGAATTTTTAGCAGATATTTTGCTGTTTGGGAATGTTCAGTGAAACAGTGAACTTGAATTAAATAATGAATATTCATGGCTCGCAAATTTTTGCATACCATGAACTTGATAGCATTAATATCATCAATCAGGGGCTCAAGTTACTTTATCATCAATACTTAATGCTGTGCTCAGTGAAAAGCTGTTGAACAACCAGAGATAGAAATATTTGCCTAAACCATTTGTTGCACATTGCTGTAGAATAAACACATTTGTACAAAGTTTTCTCCATTAGTGGAATATTTGCCATCAATAAGGGATGTTAACTTTGCAGATAGTTATGATTGGCTTGCACATGCATCTCGGCAAGACTACAATACATCCTCTTTACGTATCATTTCGACATTGTATTACTGGAAGTCTTGTGCACACTATAGCTGACTTCAGATGTCCCAGTGTTATAAGAAGATCCAATGGGTTATTTAATTAAACCACAAAAGGTCATAATATATCCACAGATCTGCAATGCCTGTAGTATTTTGTTTATTGATCAAAAATTTCATGTCTGCTATACTTAGAATGACTTAAAGTCAGCACAGATTTTAACCATAAACCTTGTCAGATTTATCTTAAAATCCATTAATATTTTTTACAAATAACTACCATTGTGCTGGCAAAAAAGAACTGCTGCAGAGGCAGTTGGGTAGGTGAGGATGTAATAAAGCGCACCACTTAGTGTGCCGTCATTGGGTGTCAGTGCAAATGAGCTTAGTTTATTTAGTCACTGCAAAATTTACTTTAAATGCCTGTGACATTTAAACTGTTCATTTGTACACCATAACCATCCCATTCTAATTGTGAGATCGCTCTATTTGCTGCTCTTGAAAGGCTAAAGGCCAATGAGATGCTTGCTTGAAAACAAGCATTTTATTTCTCAGTAAACTGCAGGGTCCTAAGTCTCTCCCCTGCCTCCTCTCTCCCCCTAACCCATAGTCTGAGACTGTAACAGGCTAATGGTGTGCCAGATATTAACTGCCATAATCACTGAAGCTGTCATTGCATTACTTCAGGCACAAAAAGTGTGGCAATTTTTGTTAATCATGTTCCGAGATTCATTCCAAATATTGTTAGTGTCATTTTTAACAGCAAAATGTATAATTGGGTTGATGATTATTATCTCTTAGAGAAAAATATAACGAGTGTATTGAACTAGTGGTGCTGTGTAACAGAAAAGAGCTGAGATGCCAAGATGACTGATAGAACTTCATAAGGGAAATCATCTAAATGCAGCTGGCTTGTCTGCAGCCATTTCCCTTTGTGGCATCCACGCCGTAATGAGTTCACTGCACTTGTGAAGGACACACACAGGCAGCTTGAAGTATTTTGACTTTTCCTGTGTCTTTTAATTTGTGGAAGTATTGGCAGCAAAAGGAGAATTCATTTTTAGATTCCAAATATCCTTCTATAGAGGCTGTGTTGCCCTGGGGCCCTGGATCTCTCTGTATGCTTACACTCTGCATACCTATGAGAGTCATACCCCAATTTTAATTTTAAGAACTTTATATTTCGTAGCTTACTTAGACTTGTTTTCTTAACCAGGCCTTTCCTCCTCTCTACAGCAGCACAAATATTAAACTGATTAAACCCTCTTGGATATTTTTGTGCTTTAATTGTATGGAACTGCTATGGAGCTACCAATAGATCCTCATTTAACTGAAGCAGTTAAACCCAAATCAGATTTGAAATTCTGCTTATAGCATTATTCAAGAAAACTTTACCTTAACAGATGACTGTTTGTATAAGAGCTGGTGGAATATGTGCTACAGGCCTGTTGACTATGCGTGTGTAATACAGTATCTTGTTCTTTGCAAAGGAAAAACATAAGCAAAAGCATTTGATAATAATGTGGCAATTTATGCAGAGAGTAATTTATTCATTAATTTTTTCATACATCTACAGACTAGATCTACTTTTGTTTATGAAGAAGAAATCACCAAATATAAAGAGCTGTATTCAGCATGGAAACAAAAGTATTTTTACTCTTAGCACAAAATGTCACTTGAAATTGGCGGGAGTACCAGATATTTTGGGGCACTCAGAGATTTCAAGCTTATAATGAGGAAATAAGTTTATAAAAATAGGGGGTTTTTTCCATCCTAAGTGAAATGAGAAAACTAGTCACTCATGATATATGGAAAACAAAGAGTGTGCACAAAGACAGCCTCTTTCCTTTTTACTTTACTTACTTTCAGCATAAGCTGTTATTTTTTTCATGCCATTTTGGTTGCATCTGCACAAAGAATAAAGACGGCAGGGGGATTGGAACTAGATGATCGTAAGTTCCTTTCCAGCCCTAACTATTCTGTGATTATGTTGCTTTCCCTCTCTCTTTTGACATCATGGACCTCCCTGGTTAACTAATTGATTATTTGTTTTGCTCACTAGCCATTAATCAAAACTCTGTCCACATTAAAGCTCCTCTTTCATAGTGGAAAATCTCAGGGAAATAGATTTTGGTCTAAATTAAGGGTAAATAAAAGGACTCCTATTGGCTTTGTGAAGTTCAGGTTAGATATAAGGCAGAAGTTCTTCTCTGTGAGGGTACTGAGGCTCTGGCACAGGGTGCCCAGAGAAGCTGTGGCTGCCCCATCCCTGGCAGTGTTCAAGGCCAGGCTGGACGCAGGGGCTTGGAGCAAGCTGCTCTAGTGGAAGGTGTCCCTGCCTGTGGCAGGGGTTGGAACTGGATGAGCTTTAAGTTCCCTTCCAACACAGTCAGTTCTGTGATTCTATATATTGGGTTGTCCTGGGTTCAGCTGTGAAAGTTACTTTTTTTCTCCTTTGTAGCTGGGGCAGTGCTGTGCTTTTTGGATTTAGAACGAGAACAATGCTCATAACATACCAATGTTATAGTGTTTGTTTGGAGAGGATCTGAAAGGCTCAGTGGGCAGCACAAATCCTGTTCTGATTTATCTTTAGCCTTTCCATTCAAAAAGTTGATGGAAAGTTGCATGTTATTTAACTGTAGTATGATGCTAACTATCACGTTGTTATTGCTACTTGCTGTTGGTGCAAGGGAGACTGGGGTTTCTGTCTTTCCTCTCTCTTTTCAGAGCACAATATGTAATAACCTCCTTTCAGGTAATAACCTCTGTTGTACTGCATCACACAAAAGCGGGGGTGATGATCTGAGTTCTATTGAATCTCCTCCTATTGATTTAGATGCAGTAGAGTCAGGAACAGATTCTTAAAACTCCGAATGGCAGCCGGTGGGGCCGTCTGATGCGGTGCCCTAATGAAAAGGAAGTGTATTATTGCTTCTGTAACCCGCAGAGGTATGCTGTAGTGTCACAACTGTGACAAACGCCTTTTCCTCTCGCTACAAAGTCTCTTCAGAAAGCACATCAGACGCCTGAGGATAAAGGCTGTGTGGAAGATTTGACCTTGCTGCCGACTTTCTTTTTGCCTCCCAGAGAGCAAGGATTGCTCTGAAGTGTTTCTTCCCAGTCTGATAAATTCTCCCTATCCCTAAAAGTGTGCTTCAATCAGAAGTCCTCATTTGAGTTGGGCATCATCCCACAAGGTGGGCAAAGAGGAAATGTAAAATGTAAGCGATCAGGTTGCAAGAACAAATCTCTTGTTCTTATGCAAACGTAACAGAGGCATGTGTGCATTTTGAGGCAATATAAACTACTTTTGGAGGTAGTCACGGTTAAAATCTTAGACTCTGTGGCAGGCAGAGCTCCACTGATTTTGCAGGAATTCTGTTAATGATGGTGTGTCTGGCCTGCATTGCTGTTGCTGGAAGATGGACCGAGAGAGCTGCTTGCCCTACCTGCTGCACACGTACATATTTAACTGGTGCAGATTTTGTCTGGTTAGTTCAGATCTCTGCACCTGAGATACTGTGTTGCGCGTGGGGGCGCGTCTGTGGATTGCGTTAGGACAAGGCAGTCAGAGCGGGCGGGCAGGGAGGGCATGTGCCGTGCCCACCAGCGCCGGGCGCGCCAGGGACATCGGTCAGTGGGAGGGGGAGATGGGCGGCCATGAGAGATGAGGAGAGACCGTGAGGTGAGAGCAGGGGCAGCCATGAGGGAAGATCATGATGGGAGAGGTGGGGCTGTCGTGAGGAGAGGTCGTGAGGGGACAGGAGAGGTGGCCATGAGGGGTGAGGGGAGATCGTGAGGTGAGAGCAGGGGCAGCCATGAGGGAAGATCATGATGGGAGAGGTGGGGCTGTTGTGAGGAGAGGTCGTGAGGGGACAGGAGAGGTGGCCATGAGGGGTGAGGGGAGATCGTGAGGTGAGAGCGGGGGCAGCCATGAGGGGTGGCCATGAGGAGAGATCTTGAGGGGAGGTGAAGGGTGGTCACGAGGGGTACGGGCAGCAGCTACATAGTGTGGGCCTCTGTGAGGGGGCAGACGTGTGGCTGTGACTGGAGATCGTCACATCCATGGGCACATCCAGGGACAGCCATGAGGGGCAGATCAGTTTGCTCTCGGTGACATGGGTTAGTGGTGGGCTTGGCAGACCTGGGCTCGATGATCTTAAAGGTCTTTTCCAACCTGGTTGATTCTCTGATTCCATGATTCTAAGATTTTGAAGCTGGAACAAATCAAAGTTCAGGTTGCCTGAGAAATATAAACTTGATTCCTTTGGGCCATATGCATTAGGATTTACATTTTAATAACATTATTGAATTATTTTTTACAGTAGATTTTTGCCCAGTTGATTCTGTAGGGTGAAGCTGCTTTAGTACTGAAACCAGCTCCATTTTGAGAGAAAAGTCTGTTGCTGGTGAACTCCTTATCTGCAACTGTCACAGAAGCTGGAAAGTGGACTACAGATGAGACAGGATATTTTAGCAAAGAGGATCATTAGTATAATCTCAAAGCAGCTGCCTACTCTCATAAAGAATGAATTTGACTCCTATACATGCCACAAACGTCATCTGAGATCCTGTCCAAGATGGTCACTGCCTCTGAAAATCTAGTTTCTGGATGCCTAAATTGGAGTTCTGGGATCTGGTCAAAATGCAGTCTCTCATAGCTCTGATGGGCATCAGTGAAAGCTGTATTTAAAACACAGTGCTATGAAACCCATGGTTTTTTCCTGCTGTCCTGACAGAAAGTCAGGTGATGACCCAATTAAAAAAGTTAAATCAAACCTAACACTTTAACTTGGCAACGTTTTGTACACAGTTGAAGTGGGGATGTGATCCTGAAACTCAGCAGTATGTTTTAATATAAGGCAGTTCTGTCACCCCAGCTACAGCTACAAAATGGTCTTTAAAGGGGAAGACTGCTTGCTTGAACTGCAGGAAATTTGGACAAACAGAAGTGAATTCACATCAGAATTTGATGCCTTTCTAACAGAAGGCATGATTTTGCAGTAATTGTCTTCTCCTTTCCAGGAGGGCTCCCTCTGCAAGTGTAAAGCCAGCCTGTAAAGTTGTCAGCTCACATCCTTTCAACCTGTGTCTGCCTTTCAGAAGGATACTTAGAGGTGCCACTGAGCATGTTGATGTTGACTTTTCACAGCTGTTTGCAGGTCTTTGATAATAAGAACACATGTAGGTTTGCTGGATGAGTTGATGTTATGCATATTTAAAGGCTAAACAGAGGCATTGAGCAGGAAAGAAACTTTATAGAATGCTGAATGCTGCATTGGTATAAAATGTGAATTGCTATAATGATAGTTGATTGCAAACTGATACAATTAACTGGTTTGGGGCTCTGTCACCTATGGTTATAATTCATGAAAGTGTCATGCACGTGTCTTTTCCAGGGCAAACCCTGGTTACATACAGCTTTGTGTTTTGTTTCCCATGTTTTCACAAGGATTTGTGATTTTACAATTATGATGTTTTATTTTTTCCAGCCAAAAGACCAAATATATTTTGTGATTACAATCTACAGCAGCCTAAAAAGAAATACCAGGTTTCTACTGTTTCTGTTGTGAATTTCTCACTTCTTACCAACACGAGCCTTCAGTCAGTGTCTGGTCAAAAAGCTACTTAAGAATTCCTTTGTTACATGTTCTTTGGATATATGACTCACCATAAATAAGTCAATAATTTCTGCATCTTGATAACCTCAGTGTAGCAAAACTGTTTTATCTATGTATATAGCAAAATCTTAAATGTAAGAATCATAATCACTGAGTAAAATTGACATAGTTGCTGCAGTTTCAGAAAATTTAATTGAACCTGAATCCAGTGGATTGACTAGTATGTAACAGAACAACTCTTCATGCTAAACCTCTGCTCTGTAAGTAGCTTCTTGTCTTTCAGTGGCATTATTAGATTAAGCAAGGATTTGAAGGTTTGAACTCACACTTTTCTAAATTCTTTTTGCCTTTCCATTAACTGCATTGTCTGATCTTGAAAAAACTAGCTTTATATTTGCAGTCCTTTTGCCACAACAGGTCACCTCATTTCAAAACATAAGTCATTGTTGATGACAGTCTTCTCTCAGTGTGGAAAAATCCTCCAGGAGTGTTTGTGTAATGGAAACTTCTGTGTAAAGATAACTTTTGGAAATACTTTTTGGAAATATTTCTTGATCTTAGGGGTTATTGAAGAAATTGATATGGCTGATCATGGAGAGGACCAATGAAGTGTTCGTAAGGGGAAGAGATGGGTGGAGTGGAGACCAAGGAAGAATAAGAACACAGTAATCTTTGACATGTTTTCTCTGCAGTTGTTGTGTAGCACACGATATTCTCTGAATCCCAATAAATTATCACTTAATATAGTAAAAGGGTATGGAAACACAGAGGCTGATGTATTCTGGTGTGAAAATTTCAGGCAATCGTTTTTCAAACCCAACCTTTGATGTTTCATTGTCTCAGGTTCCCAGTCTGAACCTCCATCATGCAGTGCCAGTTCCATCACTTGCCCATCTGCCTGCACCTGCAGCAACAATGTGGTGGATTGTCGAGGAAGGGGCTTAACAGAAATTCCAGCTAACCTCCCAGAGGACATTTGGGAAATGTAAGTGTCAATGCAATGCACCATTCTTTTCCATGTCTCTCCATTTTTGGTCCCTGTCATAGCCTCCTGTGTGGAAGAATGGCACATGTTCTGAGCAGATGTCAGGTACATTGTAGTTCTCCTCTTTGCTTTTGTTCTTTTGATTGTTTTGAATATTTGAATTTGTTTGGAGTTGCCCTAAGCAAGATGAAATTCTCGGTGTATTATGTTTGGAATGTGTTTCCATCTCACAGATCCGGCATTACTGTTCTATAGTCAGGAAAAGGAAATACACAGTCCCTTTTCTGAAATCAAATTGTTTTATCTTTAGTTGGTGAAGTCCCTGAGAGTTCGTAGGGTTTTTTGTTAGCTTGGCAGGATGCATTTGTAATGAAGTATGACATCAGAACACATTGTTCCTGCTGGTTTCACCTCCTATTTCTTGTCTTCCACATTTTGTTATTCCCACTTCTTTCACATTTTTGTGACTTTTGTGTTGTGAAATCAGATGGTGGATTTACAGACTTGTTTGTCTTCACTGCCTTTAGGAATTGTAATCATCCGTCTTTGTGTCCATGACTGCATACTACTGTGGTCCTGAAATACTGTTACATTAAACCAAGTTGCTTTTGGTTAGTCCATAGGGAATGCAAATTAATCCTTTTCCTATTTAGGTGCTTGTCATACACAGGTTACTGGTATTCAACCAGCATTTACAGTCTACACAGACTGAATTCAGATATTTGTATAGTCACTGGATTATTCAGCTTCTCCTTGCTGTAGAAATACTGCTGCAGAGCAAAACTCAGTAGGATGAAGTTGAAATGCTTGTATGTAGCCTAGCTCGCTATGATATGCCAGGAATGTGACATTTGTGGCCAAGAAAGATGATATGCTTCTTTGTTTGCAGGGGATCCACGCTACACAACCACTCCTCTAAGTCAGTTTATCAATTGCTTTTATAATGTAAGAATTGCCTCAAACTTGTTTGGATTGCTACCTCAGCACAGTTTAGGGGAAGGTTATGCTCAGTTGTGCATCTCCACAGAACAGATAGATATGTTAGAAATGAAAAAACTAGTTCAGTAAATGCAAAGCATAAAAACATCTTAAAATTAACAGTATTGAGAATGTATCTAGAGCATGTAAAAATGTTTACAGGAAATATAAACTCTTATGCAAGCTGTTCTGAATGCCTGTTATGAATGTGTTGATTGTGTTTGCTTCCAGTGTATTGTGGCACACAAAATATGCATGTCATACTTGGTTTTCTGTGCATGAAAGTCAGTTAGAATTATGCTGAAAATACAAATGTGTTTGGCACACTGAGAATATTCAGTGTTTAGTCCTGTTTCCAGTTCTGTCAGATGGTGTCCAAATTTTCAGAAGTGTCTGGAATGAATGGCTCAACAATGAAAGGCAGAGGATGAAACTGATCCAGACCTGCTCACAGATGAGGGTTGGGCCAGGAGAATTGGGAAGACTGAGATTGGGATGCTCCAGCCCTCTCCATACAGCAGCACACCTCAGTGTAAAAAAGCAAGTGAAAACATTCACCTTCAGTGTGCTTGTAATAGCCTCGAGTATCAAAGTCCTGACTCTGTTTTGGTTGCTGCAGCCCACAAACCTAACCCCTGCAACTTATAGTAAAAACAACTTACAAGGTCTCCTTAGGAGAGCAGAAAGTGAAGGAAGACTTGGAGAGCCTTTAGATCAGATGATGATGTAGGGAGTCAAGATGCATGTAACATTTTAAGAAACTTTCATAACCTGAAGGTTATAAACCTTCTAGATCCTTACATCATGTGAAGTTCTGAGCACATGGTTTGATGATTCAGATCTGTCAGATGTCTTGCAGTTTAGTCAGTACTTATTTGATTTTTTGTCTGTAGATAAACCTCTTACATTGTTCTGATCCTGCAAATATCCTTTGCAGTTCACTAGCACTTAGTTCAGAGCATAACCCTCATGACAGCATTTATTGCTACTTTCTGGTGGAGTCAATCCTGTGAAGATTTCCTTTTTAAGGAATAGATATATAGGAAATATATAAAGAAATTTAAGTAGTTCTGTCTATTTACAGAGAGGGTGGTGAGGCACTGAAACAAGTTGCCTAGAGATGTGGTAGATTCCCCATCCCAGGAAACATTTAAGGACAGGTTGGACAGGGCTCTGAGGAACCTGATCTAGTTGAAGATGTCCCTGTTCATGGCAGAGGGGAAGGGGAGTGGACTAAATGACCTTTAAAGCTCCTTTCCAACCCAAACCATTCTGTGGTGCTGTTATTCTACCAGAATAAGTCTTAGCGAGTGACATTACTCATATATGGGTTTTCCTACTGGTAAAATGGTGTTTTCATTTTGTAAAAGTACTAATGAAAAAGAACAATTAATCTTAAATCCAAAGGCAATGTATTAAACAATCTCTTATAGAGTAAAGGATGTAGCCACATAGAAAAATGTTTCTGGAAATATGGAAGGGGCAGCAACAGTTTTCCTGGAAAAGTCATGAAATAGTTTCTTTTGACCAAGGTAGCCATTCTGGTTTATGCAGAAGTCTGTCACACTGCTCAGAAAGTTAGTTTGTCTGAGGCTGCTTTGGGCTTATTCAGTATAAAATCCATCCAGAGGTCTGGTTCCACCTACACACAGAATAATGGTGGGCTTTAGATTTGTTAGGATAGGGAGAATAATACTCTCTTGCTGTAATGTTATAGCAGTGGGGCCAAGTAAATTCTGTCTGCATGCTGCAGCCCACATATCTTGCTCTCAAACAGCAGTACTGCTGTTTTTAACCCTTGGGATTTATCCTCCATGGTTGGCATGCATATCGTCAGACCCTTTTCATAAAAGGTGGCTAAAGTGGTGCTGGCTGAACACTTCTTTCTGGACTCTGCAGTCCTGTGGTTTGATCTGTATCACCTTTGAGAGGTGTAACTCTTGCTGGAGACTCTCACCTCCTGTGGTAATAGGGTACTAACAAACTACATGGCTGGGTTGCTGCTACATAGAATCCTACTTGAGATGGTGTATTTTTCATTCAGCAGTTTCTAGCTAATGTTTTAAACACTCACTCCACTAAAATACATTTCCCCCTTAGATTATAGTACATTCATAATATTTGTATGATAGTATTAAAATGCTATCTGTGCCTTCCTCAGTTCCACTTGGGGCTTTTCCAAGCTCCTTTGCTGGTTGTTAGCTGCATTCAGTTACAGCTTTCTCGCTTTTGTATTTCCCCTTGACTCGGGATTTCTCTATAAGCTAAATTGGACCCACCAGGAACCCTCTGACTGACAAATTGTTCTACAGCAAACACACAGCTGTTACTCTAATGTGGTTATTAAAGGTGACCTACATTTCACTGTGGTTTGTATTAATTAAGGATCTTTTACTCAGCCTTCCTTTCTTCATTAACATGGGTAGGCAGAACCTTCTCTGACAAAGCTGCCAACAAGTCCTAGATTTGTTTTTGTTGATAAAAACCTATCACAAACCATAAAATAAGCACTAATTTTTTGTTGCTGCTGACCTCTGCCATGTATGACTTGGAAGTCTGTTGTGTTACTTCATTACACCTTTCCCCAAGGTGTATTATCCTGAAGGCCCTCATTGCAAGAATATCTTTTATTAAATAAAGGAATTTAGAAAAGCTTGAGATCTGTATCCCAGCCTTGCTTTTCCATAACTTCATCAAATAGGTAGCTAGAGTGCTCAGAATGCAATTCATTTTTCTCTAAAGCCTCTTGTTCAGTGTGGAGCTGACATCAGCAGCCAAATTGACAGAGGTGAAATGAGTTCCCAGAAATTGAAGCTGCGGAATACAGACTGTGTGTTGAATGTCGTAAAAGATTCTTTGCTTTCAAAGTGGTTCTGTTGTGTTGTTCAGAAGAGAAGCAAACAGTGTATATTATAGAGAAACACATGAGAATAAGCACAGCAAAGTTTTGCATGAATACTTAAGAAGAAAAAGTCATTAAGCACCTGGAGGCATTTACTGCAAAATACCCAAACAAACTTGGCTTGATGGTTTACTGGTAAATGAACAGTATGTCTTTTCACTGCATTGGAACAGCATCCACAATAAAAGGAGAAGGTTGCATTTATTTAGGAAGGGTGAGAGAAAATGCATGCAAGACAAATAGGGAATAGAGTGTGAATACAGAATGGACTTGATCTTGGACTGGTGCAGGGAGGGATCACCTCCAAACTAGTAGGAGGCAGAGCCTCCGTGGAATCTGTTGTTCTGATCAGACTTGATCGAAGCCTTGCAAGCAGAGCCTGTCAGGCTGACTGACAGCTCTGCCCATCAAGACTGCAAAGTAAAGACCTGTGAAATCCAAAGCTTCCAATTGTGCCTGGGAGAGTCACTGCACTGCAGCTGGCGGGAGCTGGGAATGGTGTTGTGAGAAACACTCTTGCCACAGCAGCAGATTTCATTCAACATGTGGTTTGGGCTGTTGCTGGCGCAGGACACTGGGCCGGATGGACCTGAGCTCTGGCGCTGTCTGCCCATTTTCAGTGTTTGGCTGGTTTGATGCCAGGGAAAGCACAGCTTTCCTGCACTTGCAGATGTGGGGCACTGGGATGATGGCATTGCTAGCCCTGGCTGTGATGTTTCAAACGGTATTTGCTTCAACATCCTGTGGGCCAGGTCCACTTGATGCATCCCAGTACTGGTGAGTGATCAGTAACTCCCTATTAACCTCTTGCCCAACTCACTACACTTTTCTACTGTTCCTTCTTCAGAATGAAGTTTTCATGCTGCTCATCCATTTCAGACTGATCTGCTTATTTTATCTTTTTTTTATTTATTGCTGCAAACAGGGCTGTAATTTAGGAAATTAATTCCAGACAGCTTTTGTTTGAGCGTTTTGCACACCTTAAAGCAGCAGTGCAGGGTCTCGACTTTTGTCTTCGTGTTTTGTAGACCTTTGTGTAAGACCTTCCTGAGTGGAAGTGGAGAACAGCCCCCCCAGGTGCTGGTCCTCCTGCTGCTGTCTGCTCTGGAGTGAGTGGTGCAGGGGTGTCCTGGGTTCAGCAGTAGCAGTCATTTTTCTCCTTCTTAGTAGCTGGTGCAGTGCTGTGTTTTCAACTTTAGTCTGGGAACAATGCTGATCCCTCTGGGAGTGGGGGGGAGAAACGGAGGGAAGTGAGAAAGCGGCTGCATGGTTCTGAGTTACCGTCTGGGCTTAAACTGCGACATACGCTGTGGTGAGCAGGCTCCCAGGCTGTGGAGCAGTGACTGCTGGCACCAGCGCTGGCACTGGGAGCTGCTTTCCTGAAGGACATTCCGGTTGTGGAAGAAAAGCATTTGATGAATTGCTATTGCTAAGGGCTGGATTGTGGGTTGGGACAGACACTTGAGAGAACAGACTGGTCTGGCCTGATACAGAAACTCTTTGGAAAAGGCAGCTGACCTCAAATGAGGAAAAAACCAAATCATATGACGAAAAAGACTGGGAACAAAGGAAATCAAGACAGGTCGATAAGTGTTACATGTCTGAGAAAGTGAGGAATGCTTAGTGCTAAGGCCTGAGGTTGCTGCTAGTGAGCCTGGGACACCAGCTCGACAGGCTGGGCTATGGGGATGTGATGAGAGGCTGAGACACCGGGTGGCATGAATGAGGCTGGCCAGGCTGTGGGACCAGGACAGAGGTGCACAAGTGAATATGGAACTGAGGCATCTCTTCTCACCAGGAAACACGAATCTTCCAGAGCCTTCCCACCTTGTCACAGTGTACTGGCAAAACCCAACAGCAATTTGTGTATCTCTGTGCACTAGTTATCATGTGCAGAGATTAAGTGTTAGACTACACACAATTTACTGTTTTAACCACTGCTATTCCAGTTAGACATCAAGGCCAAGTTGTACTTTTGTTACACATGAGTTTCCTTGTGATGGAATTAGTTACTTCAACTTTCGGTTTTGGATTCACTAAATTATTATTAAAAAGAAGTATATAAAAGAAGAAAGAATATGCCAGAGTGACTGTTTGTAGCTGCAGTCTTCATTCAGTGCTTTTGTATATATTTGTTGTAGTAAGCACTGTAATTGCAGCATAGTCTCATGTTGCTGTTAAAAGACTGAACTCATTTCTTGTTGTCTAGGGATGCATCAGGGCTGTGTGGCGGGCGAGCCTGTGTGTTTGGGATCTGTTTGTTTGTTGCAGAAACAGGAACATTCCCCAGTGGGGGCTGTGGGAAGCTAATCCCAGGAGTGCTGTTCAGAGGATTGGGTTGTATGTCCTTGCCAGTGGTTTTATGAGTTGACTCTGGGCAAGTGACTTGCCCAGACTTTTGTGGGTGGTCACTAGTGATGTAATCCTGGGTTCTGGCTGACTCAGCTGAGACATTCAGAAGTGCTGAGGACTCGCAGCTGCAGCAGAAGTCAATAGGAGCTGTGCTTTGAACACGTTGTACTATGCAGTACTAATTAGTTTGGAGTGCCAAGTCCCAGTCATCTGCAGACTTATAAATCAAACTCTAAAATCTAAAGTATATCCTTAGATCTTAAAGCTGATCTTAGATTTCCAGCCTGTGTTTTTTCATATGAAGCTTGTTTTTTCACTGTTACTTAACCTTTACAGTACTCTCTGTTTGGTGAGATTAGGAGAAATGTACTTGTATAAAGCAAGAGTAATGATGGATAGGATGCATTTAAATCAGAAATGGGGACCTTTTATTTAAATGCTGATTTAATTACTTCAGACAAAGAGGCTGACAGTCCCTCAAAGAAAAGTGCTGTTTAGGCACCCATATCTGGGGGAGGTAAAAACTACAGCTTCCCATCTGTCTTCCGAGCAGAGTAAAATAGGATGGCAGCCCTTGCACCAGCATCGAGGTTTGGCTTAAGGTCAATTTTGAGTCACTTGTTCTACATTGGTTTAGTTTATCTTTCTCACTATTGATAGCTGAATTGGTGACTGATAGTTTTGTAAGGAGTGCTGGATTTTGGTGCATGATTTCTGCTCTTAGGAAAAATGATGGAGTTCATCCACCAAGGAGAGAATCTAATGCACTTAAGTGTTGATTTTCCCATGGTTTTCTCAAAATGAAAACAAACCAACTATCCTTCAAGGGAAATTTTGCAATGTAGTGTTCTGCTCATTCCACCTTTAATTAATGCTTTCCTGACACATTTACTACTTAGAGAATTGCTGTTATGAGGGTGCCACTGTGTTGTTCAGTGTTGTAAACAGACCTGTAGGTAGATGAGTTTGTTGCTTTTGGTGCTTTAGTGCTTCTCTTGGGAAGAAATTACCTTCTTTGTACCTGTAGGAATATGGGTTGTAGGAGAGCTGGGACAAATCTTGATGAAGCTTCTGTGATTTGAAGAAGCTGATCAACAAATCCTAGGCATTTAAATCACTGATATATTCAAAATCAATTTTCCACAGATTAAAATAAAGGCAGAAAGGCTGTTATAAAGCAATTGAGCACTGGTAACTCTATTCATTATAATAAAATTAATTCTTTCTTACATGAATTATAAATTAATTGCACCACAACTATTTCATGTATATTTACAACTGGCTGTGAAATCCTCAGCTTCTTAAAGGCAAAGGCTTATTATTTTTTCAAGCCTATAGGTGTGTAGAAGCTGTAAACTTTGGGGATAGAGGAATAACAGTTGTGAATTGAGTGTTGTTCTTTCTTTTAAAAGAAAACTATAGTAATTTTCTCAGGCTTCCCGTAAATACTGTAGCTGAAGCCAGCACAGTAACAAATGCTCCATAACTGCCTCTCGTGGCAAGTTCTCTGGCTGGGGAATCAGGTTGGCTTCTGTAGTTGAATCCTATAATATGATTTTCATTCACTGTTGTAAACTGGCTCTGGACAGCTTCACATGTCAAACTTGACTACTGCTTTCTGGATCTCACTAGGCAAGCTGTGTCATTCACTCCTGGCCTTCAATATAAGAAAGAAGTTTCTATTGTTTGGCCAAAAATATGTAGAAAATCTATTCTATGAGGGCAAGGCACAAAAATAATAAAGGAAATAGTTTACATTGAGGGTCAGTAGAGAAAATATAAATATATGGGAAATGTTAAGAATAGAAGTGTTTTCTGTGCTGAGACAGATTCAGGGAAATGGGAAGCTCTGTTTCCCAGCTTTAGAAACCAGCAGTAACCACAGGTGGGTTCTGCTCTAGGGCTAAAGCAGGATTTATTTCTTGTATCTTTACTTGTAAAATTAAGTGTCACTAATGTCATCCATAGACATAAGATGGTTTTGTTTTGATAAATTTTGATTTCATGCACATTTTCATTTTGGCACTATCATTTTTTCATTCTTTTCTCCTCTGCTGTGAGATTTCTTTAAAACACACAACAAGTGATGTGCAGGTGAGTTTGACTGAGGCAAGCTGTGCAGGAGTTAGTCACCTTTCCAGGTTTGGGGATGTTGGGTTTTTCGGCCTGAGGTTTTTGAGTGTGTGCGTGTTCCTTTTTTCCTGAGAGATCTCTTCAGTCCAGCAGGAGCATAGATTTAGCCGTATTAATACAAATGAATGGAATGAACAAAAAGGCAGAGATTTTTTTTATCTAATACAAATATCACTCAAAGTCCCTGTTTTCCCCCACAAACAGTTGTGGCATGGCAGCAAGAGGCAGCTCAGGCATGAGCAGTGTACTCAGTGCGTGCCTGCATCCCCTCTCTGGGATGAAGCAAGGAAGGTGAATGAATGAAACTTGCAGGAGAAGTAACAATGAAAGGTGGTGACAAGGGCTAAAAGTTCCGGTTGGGAATGTGGAGTATCACAGCGGTAGATGGAAAACTTGATATCTGGTAGAGTACTATTGCACTCTGGCTGCTTATATTGATAGAGACATTGGTGTTTGTCATATGTTTTGAAAGTACCAGCATGCAGGTTTCTCTCTCTGGTGTCTTCCTGTTTGTCTGCACAGCATTTGATGTCAAATTCACCTACGACAGTGAAGCTGGTGGATTCATAATGTGACTGCTATTGCACATTCGGCATTTACCAGCAGATAACCTGACCAGGTGCTCAACTACAGGGTTATGTCAGCTTCAACTAACACACTGTGGTATGTCAGGAAATCCAGTATCAGTGGCACTACTTCTAGGTGAACACTGGTATCAGGGAATGTATCAAAACATCTTGTTTCATTCTGAAAGATGTCTTTGGGTGAGCAGAATTACCTCTGTAGCATTCTCTCTATATATATACTTATTTTGAAAAGTCACTTCATTCTTGATAGCATTTTGTCTATCAAAGATCTGCCCTTAGGTGAATACTTAAGAAGCTGTCCTTTTTAAAACTATAGCAGCAGCGCGACAGCTAGACCCTGGAAATCAGCACCAAACATCAGGATATGAAGGGAAATTCTAGCTGTCACCTTGTATTAATATAAGCAGACGGTTTACTGGCTCTCAACTCTCCAGTTCCTAAGGCAGACTAACTGAGAGGGATTTATAATACATATTATTAATTTTATTTGGAAGTCATTCAGGTACTGCGATGAAAGGCAGCAGTATAAAAGTCTTGGAGAGCCATATGTGTTTAGGGGGTTTATAGTGGTGGTAGAGTCTTTGGCTCAGGTAGATTGAAGGCTTTAGCTGTCTGTTAAAACAAGCTGAATATTGTGCCACCCCAGTGTACTTTGGTGTCTACCTGTCAGACAACTGAAGCATGAGAGACAGAGCCACAAAAGGTTGTTCCTTGGCAATGTAGGTCCCTAAACACATTCTGAAGCAACAGGACTGCAGACTTTTGCCTTACACTTTGCACAGCAGTGCCCCATGCAGTGCTGCAGTGCTGTGGTGTAAAGGGTGATGACTGCGGCTTCTGCATCTTTCACTACAGCATTGGCTGTGGGTTTGGGCTTTGTAAATGCAGGGCAGGATTCCCCCTTTCCCAGTACGGATACCTCCTACCCAAAGCTGTCTTTGGGTAAATACTTCAGTCCAGCTACCTTAACCTGTTGTGAGTGGTAAGAATAAAGCTTGTATTTTAAATAAAGTGGCAGGAAAGGGGTCAGGACAGGGATCAAATCTAGCCCATATTGGTAGTAAGACAACCAGATTTTAAGTGTGGTGTTTTCCTCTTAAATGCTGAAAATATATCTGTGACTTGTCTTTGTCAGACTCCAAATGTAAAATGAGATACATAGATGAGATAAATGTAAGCTAATGATCCAAGCAGCTTTTATAATCCAGTTGTTCTCACTCCTTGGCAAGGAGGAACAGTCTCTTTCTTGATTGTTATGTGCTCTAGACATTTCTTCCTGCCTAATATAAACGACTCTCCCCAGCCCTGGGCTTTGTCACTGCGAGGGGTGCAAGCGCTGATTTTCCTCAGACTGTCCTTAGCCAGCTCTCTGCAAATCCCTGCTAATGGGGCAGGAGAGAAGGAGGGGTTTGCCCTTCCCAGCAACCTTCACACAGGTTGTGTGCATCCTGCCAGAGCGGAGTGTGCTGCAGTTACTGCTGCACACTGAGCTTATCTCGTGCTTTCTCTCTGTCAGAGATTGCTTTTGGTTATTGGCTGCATGAGTGATGCGAGCCCTAGAGAGCCCCAGCCCTGGGAGCAGAGCGATGTGATCCAGGAAGCCATCCGGCTCATTCACTAGCTCCCAGCAGGGAAGTTCATGACTGCCCAATGCAGAGAGACGTTTCTGACACGTCTCAGCCAAGAGCTTGCTGGCACTGGTAATAGAGCGTGGCTGTCTCATTTGTAGGCTCTATTCACCTGACAGCTAAGAATTATCAGTACTGATGCTTCAGTCCCTTTCTCTTTTTCTGCAAGTGAGTGATTTGTCCATGTTATGGGTAGGTAAGCTTGACAAAACATTACACATTAGCAGCTAAGGCAGTGTTTGAAATGGGAAAATTGCTAGCAAACTGCACCATTAGAGACCCAAATAACAAATTCTTTCTTTCCCTCAATGAAAGAGAGATAGTTAAGGTTCAAATTAATTTGTCTGTCTCCCCACTCTGCAGGGAGAATCACTTTTCAAGACAAATGGCTTAGTCACTCCTGAGAGGGAGCTGGCTCTATTAAGGCTGCATTAGGCAGAGTTTAGTCCTTTGTGTTTTGGCATCCTTGGTGTGAGCAGCACAGTCACTAGACGAGGAGGTGATGAAAAGGTTTGTACCTCAGTGAACTTCAGGATGTTTCAGCATGGGAATTTAAGTGCTTATTTGTCACTATGGGGTAGTCTTTCAGATCTGACTGCATAGTTCCTCCTTTATGTTTTACTATTTTGTTTTTCTAAGAAGTTTACTTTTTGCTCTCATTGCTCCAAAGTCGTTTAAAGAGAGTGAGAAGGAGGATGACTTTATCCTGTCTAGCATCATGTTATTACAAGAAAAATGCATCTGGATCCATTGGACCCTCATATGTTCCAATCTCTAATAATATGTGAGAGAAGAGAAAGGAAATTGTTCTGGTCCTTTGGTGGTGTTGTCAAAGACTAAAATAAAGCTTCAAGAGGCAGGCAGCATTGCTGTGTGTCACAAGGGGGGAGATAGGCTTCAGTTTATCTGAGTGATACAGCAGGCAGCAGGCAGAGTGAAATGGGTAACTGAAAGGAGGAGCAAAAGCCCCTAGAGGTTTGGACATGGCCAGTGGATTTCATCCATTTTGTGAATTCTATTTGTGGGGTCTTTTAAATAGATCTTATTGTGAAATACCAGAGGAGGATTTTATTGAGTTGTAAGAAATCTTGAATGTGATGGTTCAAACAATCAAAATCTAGCCTTTTAGAGCTGTGTCTCTTGTACTCAGGTGTGTTTTATACCTCTTTTATAGTGTATTCTGATGATACACAAAAAAATGAACTCACTGATGCTGCTTTGCACAAGCACAGGTGGGTTTGTAGCATATGACAGGACTTCAAAGTATGCGAGGCTAGACTATGAAATACAGTTTTCCAGGGGTCATGTTCTAGGTAAATGAGGAAATTTTCCCTGAAATAAAAGGTGGCTGTAAAAGTTAGATTAGCTTTTCACTAAAAAACCCACATTACTGAGTAAGAACTGTTTTTCACTTGATTTGAAAGATGGCACATCTAGCAGCAGTTTCCCATTATATTGTGAATAACACTGGTTAATAATTAAGCTTTCATCACCTTGAAATTGCCAGCACCCCTTTTGGCAAACGCTAGTGTTTCCTAGGGATCTTTAAGCCTATCTTTCAGATGTCATTTATGAGCCCAGATGAAATGAAAGCACAAGGTATTAATACAAATAGTTTGGTTTCTACTGCATTCTGGTTTTCAGCCAGTGCCTGCCAATCTATCACATGCATTTATGGGTCAGAGAAGTACTTCATACTTTTAAAATGCCTGATAATTTAATGTTGCACTTTATCTAATGCTCCAAGACCAACTCCATTTTGTGCCTGAGCTGGAATCCAGCTGCAAACACACCCTGATGAGGGCACACAGTACTGCTTGTTGCATCTCTGATAGCATCTGCAAGATGCAGTGTGCTGAGCATAATGCGTTATGTGTAGTGTTTAGTCCTTCATTTGCAGACAGCTTCCATAAAGAAATGTGAGGTACTAAGGTGAAAATACAGTATCAGATGACAACAGCTTTGTCCATCTATTTCTGAACAGGCCATCTGCTGCAAATTGTGTAGGAAAGGGTGAAGAATCCAGTTCCTCCTCAGAAGGTGGCTTTCTGAAACAACTTTTCCTATGTTCCTCTCCACCTGCTCTAGAAAGTTCATTTTTTCTTATTACTCAGGATCTGTGGTATTCCAATTTTGGTTGCTTTTGCCTTTGAGTCACTAAAATATCCTTGGAATTTTCACTGATTACAAAAAAGGGGCCATGTTTCCTGCCTGCCACTAAAACTGACTTTCCGTGTAAGAACTGCTATGCTGTGTTCATGTACAGTTTGTGTGAACCCCCAGCTTCCATCCCCAAGTAAAGGGAATTGGACAGGCATGGCCCTCCTTTGTTCCTAGAAGTCTCTGCATAGAAATACTTAGGAAGAGTTAAACACCAAACTGGCAAGCTGACAAAAAGCCTTTATGGGAAGAGTATGTGTGCTGCTAATTCTGGTGACAAACACCCAATAGTAGCATGCTGAAGCTTACAGCAATTTGCATGTCACTGTGGACTTGCCAGAAATGAAGCATGTTATATTTAGACCAACTGGAAGGGAAATCTCAGGCACTAATTCAAATCACAAAACAAGGAATAGAATTAGCTCTGGTCACAACCTTTAAAATAGAATGCTACAGAAATAAAAAGTGTGTGCACACCGACTGCACAAGTTGACTGTGCCAGTGTCACAACATTCAGGACTTAAATGGCTTCCTGGAGTATAACTGAGCTTGCAAAATACCTTATTTTCAAGGGGATTTTTCTTTTGTCTATTGAAAGCACAGATCAGCAGAAGAGGCCATGCAATAGGGGGTTGATGCGCCTTACACATTTTCTCTATGTTATTCCCAGGTCCTTTAAAACCCATGATGTACTTCTCCTTGCATCTCATTTTATCTCTGTTCTTGGATTTAAAATTTCTTCTCCTCTCTGCATTGCTGCAGCAGCTCTAAATGACTTGAGTGATTCATTCTATCATTCCAGTATGCTGTTGTGTTTCAATTCTAAACCATTTCCAACTGCAGATTTTTTGCTATTTAAACTGTTTCTTTTTATGACATCTTTGGGAAAAATACACGATGTTTGAATAGTAACTAAGAGCCAGGTAAAATCCAATTTTGCTCTCAATTCCAACTCCGATTTTGGAATTCTAGCTGCCAGGGTCATTTGAATTCATTGTGTGCAGATCCAGTTTTACATTTCTAATTGAGATGTTTGTTTCGGGTTCATCTGAGGTAACGACAGTTCTTTTAACCGGAATTTGGGGAATTTGCTGACAAAGGTTTGAAAATGCTTTTGGGAAGGAGTAGAAATTAATCTTAGTGGTTACTGTATGCACTATCTTAAAGCTGCTATGTTTTATGTTAGTGGTGCGTGCATTTATGATACTTCATAAAAAATACTTTCAAAACAAAGCTCAGAAATGAAAACGGCAGCATTTTAATGTAGTCTGGACCATATTTTAGAACACCGTCACTATTTGGTAGTTAAAATAGGAAGATACAGTCCTTTTTGCTCTGCTTTATCATAGACTTTTTCCCCCTCCTTAAAAAACTGGATTCTGATATCAGGGATTTCTGCTTTATTTTTCAGCATGTTCCCACAGATTGTTACTCCTGAGTTGCTCTGATATTATTAATCTACTTATTAAGCTGTCGCAATATAGCATAGCTTTTAGTTGAGATAACTGAGTTCTATTTACAATAGCTAGTCAAGGAAAACATCTGCATTTGCTGCCTTAACTTTGATTAAGTAGTAATAAAGTGCACCTCCTATTTTTTATTAATTCCATGAGCTTTAAAGGTGCAATGTCTATAGCCTGTGTCTGTTTTCTGGACAGATTTAGTGTAATCAATGAGATTATTTTATTTTCAAAGTTATTTTCTCAGTATTTTCTCCATTTAGTGACTTTCAAAAGAAAAGGCTGTTTCTTATTAAAACTCTATAAAATTGGTTTATATTTATATAAAACTTGCTATCATGTTTGATGTCATTCCTGTCCTATAATTATGTAGTTAACATGTATATTACTTTGTTTGTTTTCAGACGTTTGGAACAAAACCTCATCAAAATCATTCCCCCTGGAGCTTTTACCCAGTACAAGAAGCTAAAGAGAATGTAAGTTTTAATAAGACCAACATGCAAGAGCAATCATGAATCTTCTTGCTTCAAGTTCAGTATCTTTATTTTAGAAACATTGGCAATTTCTATGTTGAAATCACTGGGGATTGCACAAATAATCTCTTCCAAGTGTAAGCAACAATGGAATTTGGTTCAGGATGCCTAACAGTGCATGAAAGCCTTAATAATGCTTAATTTCATTTCCCATTATAAATGATGTGAGCTAATTAGCTGTTAGTCTTTTCAAACTTCAAATCTGCTTCCTCAGAAAAGACTTTAAGTTCTGTTTATTTCCTCATTCATTCTGGTATCTGCACCACTTCAATTTAGCTGACCCCAGTTACAGTAGGAGTGCCTGTTCTTTCAGAGTAGTTAAGGTTTTTAGTAGTGCATTTGATATCTTGATGTTGAAATGGTTTGGCTATTTAGAAGAAAACAAAGACACTTGCTGGAGCCTGTTTTCTCTGTTTCTGAATCAGCAGTAGAGACCCAGACAGTTCTTTTGTCATTAGCTCTCGTGTTTTCTCTTTGGATTTAAATAAAACAATCCTGATTTGTAGCAGTGCTCTCACGCAGATAATCTGGGCATTCCCCCGTAGGCTTTTCTTTTCATTTTTAAGTGATAGCTGAGAGATGTTGTGACAGTAGTACAGTGATACAGACAGTGGTAAAACAAGTTACTCCCACTTCACCAGAGTATCAAGTTAATGATGGGTGCCACTGGACCAGTAGTTTCCAGAAGTCATTCAGGCTTTGTTAGCTCAGTGATAAGACTGCTAAAAGGGTGCCTTTACAGTTCTTGTTTTCTGATGTGAACAATACTTACTGGATTTAAGAAACTGTCAGCTTAGTTCACAGAAGACTCTAGCTATTCTATGATTCTGTGATTATCAGATAGCTAATGCTTTTGGAAACTGAAATGATCTTGCACTGTACTTTTGGATTTAAGGGTAAAATTACTGGTTTTGCCAGTCCAAACTTACCAAGTTCCTAGGGCGGGAGAGCTGTAAATATAGATCTTAATATTTAACAGGCCAAATCATCAATCTTACAGAGTCTCTATTCTTCTGTCTCACTTTCAATATAGCTGTATGTATTTTTAAAGAAGTACTGTATTAGATAGCAAGACTAATTTCAGTGAAAAATGATGGATCCCTTTTCAGTGACCTAACTTGTAACTTTTTCATTATTGAAGTCACTACTTATTTCTTTCTGAGGTATGACTAATTTTAGATTTTGGCAATGTTTTACCATCTTTTCATTTTTCATGATTGGTGAACTCTGGTTTTATGGGAATTGACAAAAAAAAATGTTCTTTAACTTGACTGGCTGCTTAGCCCAATGCAGCGCTTACTATGTGGAATGATTAATGTTAGAATTTCTCAGCAGAATTCCATTAGCAAGTTGTGTTAACAGCTTTTTGGAGTACAATTGACTACTCATTGAGATCTGAACTTGAAATTAAGTAATAAGTTATTGTGCCAGATGATCTGTATCAAAGCTTAGTTAATGTGACAGCATTTTTGGGGAAGAACTTGGTATAGATATGTAGGCTGCAGAATGTCCCATAAGAAATATGGTGCTTTGCCATTTGACTATTGACCTGTCCCCTTATTAAAGTTTCATTCCTGCGGGACAGTGAGGCTCTAAATGGGCATCACTCTTGTTCTATAAAGTTTAATTAAAGTCATTTATTTCACTATTTGAAGAGTATTGACATTATCTTTGCAATGTACAAGATTCCTTGTGGTTTTAACTCAAAAATATACTTTGGTCAAAAAATCACCTCTTCAAAAAAGAGTTCTCCTTCCTTTTCTTCATAGAGGAAGGACATGTTTGGAATCCCTGAAGTCGTCAGCCTGTTTTCATTTCTGTCACTTTGATTTCAGTGAGCAGTGCAATAGCATGAGGAGTACTGATTGAATGCACTGATGCAGGGTACAAGTGAGGAACATTATTTTTGTTGTTACTGTTAGTATTATTAACTCTTACATGTGATAATATTTTAATAGAATTTAGGGGATAGTACTGGGAATTGTATTGTATTGTATTTTTCTCCTTCCAGTGAATAAATATGCAAGAATGCTAGGGATAATGGACTGCTCACTTGCAGCACTCTCAGTATTTTGATACTGAGTATTTCCTGCAAGATTATGCGGTTTTCTTTGTTTAAATAATTGGATAACTGAGAATAATGTTTAGGTAATAGTTGTCCAAGATAATCTTTGTATGACTTCATATTAATAGGTCAAGATGATAGCAGAAGGTATATGTATATTAATTCAAGTGTTGCATTTTCATCTAGCTGAATTTGCTGTTTAGAATGTCTCTTCAGTAGCTTCCAGGGTGGAAGAGTTATTTTGGAGACTGGGTTTTAGTAAGGAGCTGAAATCTTTTGTGTATTGGACTTCATCATGATTGCCCACATCTTCTCACACAATTAATTACATGAAGTTCAATGAATCTGTTTCAACAGGAACATTTGACACCTATAGGATTTAAATATGCAGTTGAATTATATCATCTGGGATGATGGTTCCCCTGATTTTGGGGTGAATGTAGCAGGTCCTAGCTCTGTGCCCAGTGGTTCAAGGGCTTCAGAATTTTGAGGGGCTTGAGGGAGATACATCCCAGCTCCGGAGACAGAAGTTGTCATTATGGCATGGAGTATCCAAGCCCAGACATGCCATTTTGAATTAATTTACATAGCAGCTGTGCTTGTATCATAGTTCTGTAACTTCTAACCTAAGAGTTCCAAAGTTTATGTCATCACCTCCCATTTTGTCTTTGCTTTTTTGAGGCTTTTAACTAACAGGTTTGTAACACAAGACTAAGAGCCAAGTACATACAGCCAATTTGAAAGAAGTGGTTGTACCTCTTCAGTTCTGGTGCTTGTAGTGGCATTTCGTGTTGTCAGATTAATTTAACCATATATTATCAGAAAATACATTGAGATTTCACAATCTTCTCAGTAGCTCTGTGGCATTGCTACTTTTGTTAAGCAGCTGCTAAAGCCTAAACCACAATTGACATGGATTTTTGCTGAATACTGTTGTCAAATGGGAACAGCCCATTTTACATGTTAGAGATAATCAAGTAATCTGTTTCTAATATGTTAATCGACAAAGAGAATATTTATCCAGTAGTTTTCCATTTGGCTGCGTCTAAAAATAAATCTGTTTTGTTTCACTAACAGAACAGATGTGTTCTGTTTACCTTTTACAGTAAAGACATTTAAGCCGTACAGTCATATGTTATACAGTGACTTACAGGGTGCCCCTTTTCCGCTGGTGCTAAGTCAAAACCAATGTCCCTAGGTGGGAATTGAGCACAACCACCCTCCAAGGTGTGTTCAACAGCCTTTTGGAAAATCTCTACTGTGCTGTCAGAGATGCAGGGAGACAAGAATGAGGTGACTAACGTTTTCCCTGCCTGGGTGGAATCCTGATAAGTTTATTACATTTCCAGCTCAAGAGCCACATTTCCGCTGTGTGATTCAGAGATATCCTAAAGTGTGAAGAGGAGCCGTATGTGACCTAAATTGACTTTGTTGTGCAGGTTAGAAAAACCTGTATCTCTTCGTCTTGATGTAAATCAAGCACAGAATAGGATGATCTTACCAAAGCAGACCCAAAGAAGGAAACAAAAGTACAAGGACTTAATTGACTCCCTTTGTCTCAGTCAAGTCAGAAGGAGATGGAGCCTCCTTATCCAACAGCAATGGAGCTTGGGCTCTAATGGAAAGGAAATAATGTGTCTAATTATCTTCTAACGCTGATTGTAGTACATCTGCATGAAGTGAGTGAGTGTCATCACCCAGCATGGCATTTATGCACATTCAGGCACCATTAGTTATACACTCATTAGCATCCGGACATGGGGAGAGACAAAGGATGGGAATATTGAAATGTAGCAAATCAAAAAACAGTGCTGAAATACTTTTTTCAAATACGAGATGCCCTTTTTCAGATGCTTGTCATTGTTCAGCAACTCATGATTTCATGTGATTGTAACAGGTTTTAATATGTTCCTCAATAGATAGTACAGATTCACATCAGACTTCTGCTTACCTAAGAATTACTAGATAAAATGCAGCAAATGCTACCAGGCACTAACCAAGTTTCACAAAACCCTGCATAAAAATAAATATTCCTACTTTAACTGTCACAAATTTGGCTGCTGTGAATTGAGCTGAAGAGCCAGAAAGCTTCATTGAATGCTGTCCTTGTAGGCATGATATTGTAATAGAAAACATCAGTAGACTGCATATAGTTGTTTCACAGGCTTTATAAAAAAAACCAAACCTAATAAAAGAACTGAAGAAAATCCCACTTTGTGTAGCTAGATTTGAAAACAGTTGGAGGACTTCATAAAAGTTTTAACCAACAGTATTTGTAACTCAAAATACATATAGAATGGAAAACCTTCCTATTTTTGATTCCTAAGTCCTTGCTCAAGCAATTTTTATTTAGAGTCTGACTGAGATCCTTAGCATGAGCCCCAGTGGAAATAACAGTGAAGATGTACATGAAATACTGTATGACTCCAGCTTCGGCTGTCAGGGTAAAGGTTTGATAGTACTGGTACAAGCTGATACCAACTGTCAGTGAATGTAACGAGGTGGCTGGAAGTTATGTCTGTCACTAAGCATCTGGTCAAACTGATTGACGGAAAGATTGGGTTGCAGTGACAGTCATAATAAGAACCATAGAATCAACAAGGTTGGAAAAGCGCTTTAAGCTTATCCAGTCCAACCATTCCCTGACACTGCCAAAGCCACCACTAATCCATAGCACTGAGGGCCTCATCTCCACTGTATGTGAACACTTGCAAGGACGGTGACTGCAGCACTGCCCTGGTCAGCCTGTTCCGGTAACTGCAGCACTGCCCTGGTCAGCCTGTTCCAGTGCCTGAGCTCCCTTTGGGGAAGGAATTGTTCCTTATCTCCAGTTTAAACCTCTCCTGGCTGTTTCTTCTTTCCTGTCAGTTGTTAACTGGGAGAGGAGACCAGCCACCTCCTGGCTCCATCCTCCTTTCAGGTAGTTGTAGAGGCACTCAGTTCTGAGTATCTGGTCCCAAGTGTAGTAAATTTGGTTCCATGTATAAAGAAATTGTGGCGTAATCGGTATTTGCCTTTGTATAGGTGGTTGGTTATAATAAAAATTGAAGGATACTTTCCAAACCAGGAACACACTTTCCCTTGAAAATGGCAACCTGGAAGTGTCTGAAAACTCTAGGGAGACCTGGCAATGCTGTGTCAATCCTCTTCCCTCCTGCCTCACCAGATCAAGGTCATGGTAGACTTTTGCACTGCATGTTTTCTCCAGGCCATTAAAAAAGAAACCGCTCCAGTGCCAAAGTCCTCAGTGGCACTGGTGCCTGCTTTGGATTTGGGGCCTGAGTAGTTTGTTTCTATCATCTTTCCTATTGGTATTAAACAGAGATGGTGTGGGAAAAGGAAGTCTTACCTCAGAAGGATTTTCTCATCGTAAGAATTACTGATACTGTTTTATATAGATTGGGACTAGCTCTTAGTGGAATTTTCTAGAATTTTGATGGGAATTTTGTTTTAAAATACTACATTTCTGGTATTTATGCTGAACATTTTCATCTTTACATCTCATTTATGACAAAGTTTCTTCTTGTAGACAGTCTTGCTGCCTCAGAAGCTATTACCCTGGTGCCTACACTATGCTGATGCCATTAATCCTGTCATCCTTGTTAATGCATGTCCTGCCAGTACATTTCAGCTATTTTAGAACTTTTCCTCACCTTATCTATCATTTCACTTACAATCAAAATATGATCTTCTGTACTGTTACAAAGTTAGCCTTCCATTCCTGCCTTTAAACATCAGACAACCTTAATGCTTTGTCACAGGCTGCTACTCACACTTGACGGCCACCCCACTGAGTCACAATGAGATCTCCATTATTAATAGCTCTTAAGATGGTTTTATCAACTTCACCATTGTTCTTCAAAGTTCTTTATAAAGCTCTTTGTCTCAATGTCTGTATAATGAAAGACCTGACTAACAGGGGAGCTGCTTATTTATTGAGGCTGTTGTACTGACTGGTTTTCTGATGGCTCCTGCAATTTGCCTGTCTGTGTCCTTACGTAGTTCATAATTCCTCCAACATAATATGATAGTTTAATTCTGGGTTTGTATCAGGTACTTTCTTCCAATAAACTACAGCTGAAATATTTTCATCAAAATCCTGTTTATAATTTGTTTTGTTTCATTCTCCCTTCTCTTTGCAGAGACATCAGCAAGAATCAGATCTCTGACATTGCGCCTGATGCATTCAAAGGCTTGAAGTCTCTCATTTCATTGTAAGTAGAAAATAGAACTGAATGGGCATTTGAGGAGAGCTTGCATGTAAGAGAAATAAAGATGATAATGCACTGTCTGGGAGAACTTATGTTTCTGTGTGCAGTTGCCAGCTTGTATGAAGCATCTGATCTTTTACATATAAAACACTGGTCACGAAGGTTAGGAAGAACTGTTTACACATCTCTAGTAAGTTCTTTTGTGGATGAACACCCCAAGGTTACTGATTTGTTCACCTCTTCAAATCAGTGCATTGGTTGATATGCTGTACATATGCACCTGCAGGCTAATCCATGACTCCCAGCTCATCATGGTGCACAAAACCCTCATCATAACTCAGACACTGTTTGGTAGTGTTCATCAGGGAGGAGTTCGGGGGAATTGTTCCTTGCTGAGTTTTTCTCTGTATTAAAGACCTGAGATTGCATTCATTTGAGTTTTTTGGTCTATTTGGTTTTATTGGGTTTTGGGTTTGTTTTTTTTTTTCAAACTAGTGATGGAAGAACCTAAGCTCTTAAGAAAATGTTTCAATTTCTTAGCTGTAATTACTACTTTATTAAGCTGGAAGAGGACTGAAATATGACTCCATACAAAAGATAAAAGGAAGGCAGGATCTCTTGACAACCATTCCTTTCTCTTTATAGAACACAGAAAGTGTTTTAGCACCAAGTTGAATTTAAATGCAGCTATATTTCAACCTAGCTACCCATAGCACTATTAAAACAGTTGAGCTTTTAATGGGTAGAAGGAGCAATGCGAGGTCAGAAGCTGCATATGGAGAATGAAGTAGAATAGAGTGTTAGAAAGAGCCCCGGGTTAAGCGAAGAGGGTAAGCTCAACTGGAATAATATTTGCTTGCATTAATTGTAAAGACAGTTTTAAAACATTTAGCTCATTAATATTAATGTAACACAGTTTTATTTTTAAGGATCTAGTTTATTTCTAAAAGCTGCCATAATTTTATTCTCTGAATACTGGAAAATTCAAACCCCCTATATAACTTGTTGACTAGTGCTAATATTAGAAGTTCATTCAGTACTACACTTATATGTTGCAGTACACTCTGAGCCAGATTGCAGAAGGATGGGCCTTTTTTTGTGCCCTGAATCCAGCTGGAAGAATGCCAGAAATATATATTAAGTGTTGCTAGCCTTTGTTGAGTAGTCAGGGTGGTGTTATTCAACATGCTGTGGAAATGGTCAAATCCCCCAACGCTGTCTGGAAATGATTCAGTAAAAAAATGACATTTACTGTGCACTACAGTTCTGGCTTAGTATGAAACTACTGCTGATGTTGCAATGCTACAGCTTTCTGGCATTGGCAAACCTTCTGGCTAGGAGCAAGCTGGACAGGCAAGACATTTCTACTGGGCTTGACTTCCCAACACAGAAGTTATTCAGCTTTAGCTGTAGCCAATTCAGATACTCCCAGGTGGCCTCAGGAGTGGGACAGAACACATCAGAGTGGACAGAGAGGAAATTAGGATATAAACTGGGTGGGAATTTATAGTGTTTTGACTTGCATACAGAAGCAATTGAAATGACTGTGTATCCTCTACCCAGTCATCTAAAATGATATTTTAAGTAAATGATGTTTAAATATGTTTATATCCAAGTGGGTAATATAGTGCTGAAGTTAATGGTAGGAGGTTCCAAGGGGGAAAAGAGAGGGGAGAGATGAGATGCAGCACAGGAAGGGTATTGCCGCTGAGCAGTCGTTCCTTTGTTCAGTGTTTGCCTCAGTTTCTTCCCTCTGCAGCCGCACAAAGCTGGTGTAGCACACAGCCTGTTTCTCCTTTGTCTGGCAGACTGCTTTCTAGGATAGTATAGACTCCAGCCTTGAAATTGTCAGCCTCCTTCTCTAAATTCATTTGTCCACTGTGCTTGCCATTGGCTTTTACTTTCTTTTGAAAGGTTTTACTCTTGCTGTTCATTACAGGTAGGTCTTACAAGTGCTCTCCCTGTGACTGATAGACAAGTGTTATTTTCATGACCTGTCACCCAGACCCCTGGCAGGTTCTTCCCTGCTGGTCACTTGTGTAGGTGTTCCAGTTTCTGAGCCCTAGATATCGTCATGGAGCAAGATTATCTGCTGTTCTGCAGAGTCTGGGTTTCTCTGAAGAAATCTCCCCCAGGTTTCTGCTTCTGAAAAGTAGGGGGTCTTCTTTCATCTGATCTCTGCTCTAGCCACCAGTGCAGTTCTGTCAACCTTAGAAAGACAAGTAAGTGCCAGAGAAGGTGACTCCTTTGAAGTGCTAGCCCTCCCAGAGAAACTGCCCAAGGGGAAAGAACAAGGAGGCAGAAATGAAGTAAGAGGGTTTGCTTACCAGTGTTTTCTCTTTTAAGCGGCTTAGTCTTTTTGGTGCCTGAGGCCCAGTACCTTTAGTCAGCTGCATGCCCTGAAGGAAGGCTGCTCTGCATACAATGCTTCAGCTCGGTGGAGAGAAACTGTTATTTTTCATATATGTAAGTCAAATGTGACTGGTGGCATACATTTTAATGAGACACCATTGAGGTTTCATCTCTGCCAGAGCAGCTGGACTTTTCAGCTAGCTGAGTTAAAATATGAAGAAAGGAGGGGAAAATGCTAATGCACAAATGGAAGTAAGCAACTTCGTTTTCATTAAAAATGAAGTACTGCTGTAGTGCCTAAAACCCATGCCTTTCCCTCCTGCATTATTCCCATTTTCTGCTCTTCCCTTTACTCCCTGCTCGCATGCAATTGCAGTGCTCCCTATGGGTCTAAGAGAAAGTGCTTCTCTGGAAGACAGCCAACATTGTTAGGCTGGCTGGCTAATGGAGCCCTATATATAGTGAGTTGCTACTCCACTTTCTTCTGGAGCTAACTTAGGGTAGTGTTTCCAGGCAGAACTGTTTCTCAGAGTGCTCTGCCTATTGTACCTATGGAGAGATGGAAGGAAAAATGGTGTATTATAGTTTTCAAAGCACAGGAATGTTTATTACAGAAGCAGTTCACCCCAAAATGTATAAAACTTAAATCTTTTAAAAGTGCAAAGTGACCATGTGCTAGCAGGTCATGAGTTTTGTTTTAAATCTATATATTCTGTGTAAGAAGAAGTCCACCTATAGGAGTCAAACAGGTCACAGAATCTCAACACTTTAAATAAGCCATTTCTACTTTAAGTTTTCTCTGCATTTAGCAAGGGAAAAGCAACGTTGTTCTTGCAAGGACTTAAGACATCTCCATTCCTCACACTCAGGGGGGAAAAGAGTTATCTTGTCCATGCCTATCATTCAGTGGGATTTTGTTCCCTATTCATATAATGACTGTGTAGAACAAGGAACTTCTGCTTCATTTTTATTAGAAGTATTTGGGCTTTTTTCTTTTCTTTGTTTTTTTTTTTCCTAAGGAACTGGAATCAGCCTTCTTTGAGAACCTATTTTCTTCTTGCAGGAGACGTCTGGCCTTTCCTTTTCCTTTATTGTGTCGCATGAAGTGGTACTGTGTGTCATGGTCAGCTCTGGGGCTGTGGATTTAATTCTGCTACAGTGTCCAAAGTTCCCTTTCAATATTTAGGTACTAGGGCTTAGATCTTTAACATATTTTTGGTATGAAGGAAACTTCAAACCTGCTTATGGTCCGCACTGAAGGTACAGTAAGATCCAGGCTGGTTTTGAGTTTTAGAGAGCTTGGTGGAGAATAGAGGGTGTTGTTGATCACAGCTTGAGGGAAAGGGTCCTTAGTGTTAAAGATGCCACTGTGGGATTTGGGAGGAAGAAGTTATGTTGCATAATTCTGATGACTCTGTTGGACAAATAAACTGCTTGTCTACAGCAAAGCCTCCCCACTTGAAAAAGCGGAAGTATTTCTCTGTCTCAAAGAGATGATACATTGAAGGCTGTCAGAGGCAGTGATAGTGCATTGCTTGGGACCATGTGAAATATTCAAACTGAGAAACATAGGATTATTTGAATCTAAAAATGACAATAGGCAGCACAGATGTGAGCGAGCCATGGTAGTGTAGCCATGGCTTTTGTGTTGGAGGGCTTAATCTTGCTGTCCAATACTTCTTTCAGCATAAACATGAGAGCAAATAATAGCCTTGCTTTGAGAAGTGTGGCAGAATTGGTTGGTTGCAAAAAAATGTGTTATCTTCATTCTAAGCAAAAGTTTGAGAAATGCTCTACTGGTAATACCTGGTGTACATGCTTAGAATAGAGCTTTGCTGGAATTGGAGTGGTTAATAACTCAGCACGGAACGTAGGGGCCAAGTTATGAAGAGTTTCATGTTTCAAGATTGCTGAACACACTTTCTGAAGTAAATTAATTTTGCGTTTAATCAGCTCAAAATCTGTCTAATATCAGCAAGAGAATTGTATCAGCATTTGGTTATTGTTAATAGTATCAAAGATAAATGTTATTCTTGGGGTCAGTAGACTTCTCACAAATGGAGGTTTGGAAGGCCATATCCAGACTGTCTGGGGACATTTTATGAGATATGACAAAATAGTCTAAGCCTTCAGTGTGTTAAACTAAATGAATAAAAGTTAAGACCACTGCAGAGGGAGAATTCCTCTGGTTTTGTTCATATACTGAATTAAGCTAGTGAACAATTTAAAAGCTTAGATCAGCCTGGGCACAAAGACAAGAGACAGCTTAGATTTTGACATAGCAGTCCCATTTAGACATCATCTCCTGGGTGATGATGTATGTCGTGTCATTCATGGTGATTTGAAATCTGCAGTAAAACACTGTCTATTGCAATAACTGCCAAACTTATTTTAAGGTAACAAATTGCTTGGGATAGTTTTACGGAGATTTATTTAGCCTAACTTGTTCTGAAGAAATATGGAATAGTGCAGGGACAAAAAATTATATGTCTATGTTTCTTTCAGAGATGAGAAATTTATTGCTGTTTTTATCCCTGTCAATTCCTCCTCTTAAAAATCTTGAATTCTTATTGAGCCTGTGCCATGGTGCGTAGTTTGGGAAATGTAATTCTTCCTAGCAAGAATTGTTTTCATAGTCTGAAGGAAAGTTAAAAGCGTTCTGAGGACTGAAAAAGACGTTGCGTAAAGTCAAAATTTGACACTTCAGTAAGAATGTTTCAGCCAAGCCAAAATAAAGCAACACTTAGCTGGAAACCATATGGTCCCGGGTAAGGGATTCTGTGGTAGGCTTTTATCCCCCAAAAAAGTTCTGTGGCACCTTCCAGGGGAAGATGTCTGTATTCTGGGATCCGACTTAACGAAGCAGCTGAATAGCAGCTACTTTTGCAGGCAAGGTAGACCGAGGGACTGTGAAATAGACGCCCCACAGCAATTACTGCTTGACGGCCTCAGAAGGTGGTCTGTTAACTTCAGTGCATATGAAAGGCTGTGTGCTGGGAAAGTCTTGCAAATTTTAACATTGTTCAAGAGGTCAGAATGTCTATGCTGAAGAATCAGTGAGACTTTTATGTTTCAAGATAAGGTTTGTTACATGTTTAATTACATTCTCACTCAAGGTAACATACTCTTTGCTATGTGCACTTCCAGTCCTTTCTTTGTCTGCTATGTCCCAAGCTTTTAGATGAATCTATGCAGTAACTATTTTCACTTTAAACTACTTAGAACATCAGTTAGATTAATCTGCAAAACTTGAAGTTTAATAGTGACAATTAATTCTTTAATTCAAAATCTAATATTGTGGTTTGGAATAGGTACATTTTCAGGGAATATGAAAATATTATGCCAGAACCAGGCTTCAGAAACATAGTGCCTCATTATGACTTTTATATATTTGTATGATTTCTCATTAAACATCCATAATAACTCTTCAACTGAATAGGGTGCTTCTTCCAGAGATCTTCCCCAGAGCTTGCAGTGCAGCAGGGGGGCTGTGCTTTAGCTGTGTTGTCCCATTGTTTGAAAGGTTGCTGGCAGCCTGAAAACTGCTGTCATTTGTGAGCCAGTCCACCAGGTACTTTTGAGGAGCTACAGCTTGTGCTTTGTGGCTATGCTGAAAGCATTTAGCTGGGAACTGGTGAGTTGATGCTCTACATGCTGCTCAGAATATAGCCCTTGGGTGACTCAGCTGCCCCTGAGCTATAATAGCAACTTGCTTATGTTAGAAAGCCACCAGCAATAAAATGTGAGAAATTTGAGTTAAATATACAGTGATTGACTCTTCAAACTGGTCATTCTGGTATGGGATATACCTGCCTCATGGAAAAGACAAGGATAAAATATGTGCACTAGCAAGTCTGATGTTGGCGTGATTTAAGCCCAGCCAGCAACCCAGAAACCACGGAGCCATTTGCTCACTCCCTCACCTTCCTCTACCCGCTCCCAGAGGGATGAGGAGGAGAATGGAAAGAATGCAACTCCCATGGGTTGAGATAAGAACAGTCCAGTAACTAAGGTATAACACAAACCACTGCTG